>JAUTBZ010183760.1:0-17319 GCA_032361785.1 Lepetodrilus galriftensis | reverse complement strand
ACATGCTGCACACACCACAACACAACACTCTCTCCCTATTTGCTGCTCATAATTGGAATATTTTCGTTACATCAATCCTGTTCAAATAAAATGTCACAAATCATCAGAACACGAAACAACGCCTCTTTCAGACAAATTGGGCTGAAACTGATCAATTTCATTGCAGTTTGTAGGAATATTATGATTTATATTTTTCATTGTCATTTAAAAAGGTCTGGATATTTGCACTATTTAAAAGTGTATAATAATAATAATAATATTAACATAGTTTATTGATATTGTGAAAGCTTTGAAGTACACGTTAAGTATTTTTTACTTATGTTTGTTCTTCTATTATATTATTGGTAGTAGAAATCGTCAATCTAAGTGATACAACTTGCAATATACACAAGTCAGGAGAAGAGTAGCTTATTATATATTATTGATAGTGTTGATCTAGTTCTTATCAAAGGTGTTAAACTCATAAAATCTGCCAAATGATGTTTGCACGGATCTTTTAAATGACCTAAAGGGCTTTTAAAATTCATGAAAGACCACTCAGCCTTTTCACGTACCCTCGTGTTTACTTTCTCGCATAGAAAAGAGATCGTGTTTTATCCTACACATATGTCATGACTTATCCTCCCCTTATGTTGAATAAATATTGGGATAGCATGAAAGGTGACACAAGATAGTGGCAATTGGTCGCAAGCCGTTGTAGTCGAACGGGAACAGGGCCTAGGTATCAAGGATATTACTTCGAAAGGGATGGAAACATTTTTTACTTGGCTTTGAAACTTAATAGTGTGTGAGACTCATATGCACAGATTGACAAATTCTTTTGATGGCGTTTGACAGTTTGAAAAGTCTTCCGTTTTTATAGTAGAGAATAGTTGTTTTAAGATTCTGTTTTCGCAGTAGAGAATAGTTGTTTGATAGGTTGATACAGTAACGCGAAACCTACATATTGCTTGAACTAGCATCTTGGGTTTCTAAAGCACATTTTGAATTGGGGTTTAGATCCACTTTCAAGGTAAGCATAATGATTTTTAGATCATGAATGTTCATGGTTGGATAGCTTATGCTAACTTGGCAGAACTCTTTCTCCAGTCAGAGCTAATCTAATAATAATACCACCTGGAATGAGACGGAAGTCACATGCTTCCAATGATAACTCTGAAACTTTATCTATGGGTCCGGTATAAGATATGTATATGAAGCAAGAAATGGAACAATGTAGCTTGGAGATATAGATATCCAATGCAAGTAATTAAATCTGTGAAATTGGCTCCCACTGTGTAATGTATAGGCAAGATGGAGATATAATGTTTGCGTGTCGTTATCCTGGCATTATCTGTGCTATGGCTAAGCCTGGTTAAATATATCAATAATCTGCATTATTATCAATTGACAGATGTTCTTACGATTACTGATGGCGTTTTTCACAAGCAAGCTCAAACTCCAGACTCCATCCTTGCACTATCTGGAACTGATTATGTTTTTGCCTCCTGAGCAGTCGAGACCATTTTCCTAATGCACTACGGTATCTTGTCATCCTTGGTCTGTCAGTACCAGTCAGTGCTTCCAGGTTTACTGCAACATTCAGTGCTAAGGATGTTGCAGGTTTCCTCATGCCCTAAAACTCGTCGCAAATGGGTGAAACATTCCCGCAGCGACGTTAAACTCCATACTCACTCACTCACCAGTCCTAAAATGACAAGCCATGATATAGTTGAAAGAATCTTGAAAGCAGGTCTAAATTAAAAAAATTAGAATGCCCTATCAACAGTATCTGTAGGAACATATTTATAAATGATGATTAATAGCATTAATATATCAATTTAATAAATGATGCAGTCACTAATCTAGGTTCATCTGCACTGTACAGTGCGGGCTTGTTGGTGTCAATGTATGTATTACCAGGCTGGGGTTATCATCCCCACGTGAGCAGATTACGTACTACGATAGAGCTAAGATATCCGAGGGTGATACAGAAAGACTGCGCAGGGCAGACTAACTGCGTAATGCACTCTAGCTCCATGCATTGAAATCTCCGATGATGTTCTAAGCTTAAGAAGGAAGCACGCAGTGCCGGGAGCACATGTCAAAGCACATAGTGTAATTATTTTTACCGAACAGCTGATGAAGTTGAGAAAGAACATTTTTCAACTCCTCGAGAATTTCGCCGATACATTTAGAAGTGTTTTAGCCAGTCAGATAGTTCTTATGATAATGAATCCTTGTTAAAGATAGGAAGATACAATTCTGTAGAACCCGTGTTCGTCTTGTCCAATCAACGGTCGCGCTCAGCAGATGATTAATGAGACCGTGTGTGCTTCAGTGAACACAGACACACAAGTGTGACGATCACATCCGTTCCTGATGATCATATCTGTATCACAGGAATAAGCTGAAGTATATCACGTGCGGTGCACTTGTCGGCGTGTGTAGCGTTTCCCATTCTCCACTGTCGGGGGAAGTCCATGGCACACCCCCTCTCTGAAATAATCTATTTTTGGAACATGGCATATTTCATGACATATCACTAGAATTGCTTCATTTTTTCACCCTTTTTGCATAAAAGTATACGCTCGGAAATGCATACATTGTAGAAAAATCCTAGGTACACATATTTAACCCTCTATATGCTGGAGGCAACCAGATATGCCCAAATAGCTGTATTAGACACCGCTACAGCTTCTTTTTTAAACAATATTTATCAGAAATGTTTCCAATAAATAAAATGCAGACTCACTGAGTATTTATTGTATTTTATTATACACATTTATACAGCACAAATTAATATTAAGAATAACTCCTTAAAATACATGTTGGGAATATTGACTAACTTTGTAATGTAGACTAACTTTATGATGGTATGCTAGTATATTTGTAATGTATACTTGCTATGTAATGCTGACTGTATATAAATATACTGTGACAGTATGGTGGACATGCTGTGTAAAGTAGATCCGACTGACTGTATAATGTAGACTACTGTGTGTGTAATCTACACTCTGTGTGTAATGCAGACTGACTGTGTAATGTAACCCTGTGACTGTATTGTGGACTCGCGGTTTAATTCAGACTGTATTGTGGACTCGCGGTTTAATTCAGACTGTATTGTAGACTCGCGGTATGGTTTAAGATATATTGTGGACTGACTGTACCATTCAGATTGTGTTGTGGACTGACAGTATAATTCAGACTGTATTTTTATTTGGACTGGTTATTTAATTCAGACTGACTATATTGTGGTCTGTATGAGGCAGGCCGACTGTATAAATTCCGCTTTAACAGTAAAGCAGATGATCCACAATTAATCATTAATCTTGTTGATGTCTTCCTTGTCTGCCTCCCGTGTGTGGCTGTCAGCGTGACAGGCCTTGGAGTGACACCAACTTGTCTAACCAGTATCTCCTGCCCACTGCCCCCCCCCTCTCTCTCTCTCTCTCTCTCTCTCTACCTCTAATCTCTAATACTCTACCTCTCTCTCTATTCCTCTCTCTCTCTCCCTCTCTCTCCCTCTGCATCCACGATATGTAGCAGACTATCTTTTCTCTCCCTTCTGTCTTTTTTTCTTCTTAACTGTTTCATCTTAACAAGTATTTTCTCACTCTCGCTTCCTTCAATCGAGGCGCTCCGTATTGACACGAGCATTGAAGCCACGCCACCCGTTCTGTGATTAGGCCCTTGAAATTTGTCTTTGCAGCGTTAACCCACTCGGGCACACCATCTCGATTGGTTGGGCTCTTCCAGCAGTGTTGGGAAGTTTGCTAAGGTTTTCACTTAACAGAGGCCAAGCCTCTCCCCATGTAAATTTGGATTCGGTCCATGCCTGCACCTTTGTTATGTATGTATAAGGTGTGGTTAGCATCCACCGCCTAGACGCAGGGCAAGTGGGGAAGTAAAAGCATGCACATGTCGACTGCAACTGCAGCAGAATTTGCCTGGTTATACTGGGATCAGCATTCTAAAGTAAGAATAACTTCAAACATCTTCTTTCTTTTTTTAAATTAGTTTTAGTTGCATATATGTATGTGTACGACTCAAAGAAATATGAAAATGTTATTTCAGGTTTATTTCTGTCAAAATATTCCAGTTGGGTTATTTAATTTTAATGAGTAAATACTGCACTGTTTTCTTTATGATGCATCCTTTCTGTTAAGTTAATATACAAAACTAATGCTATCAGCATATTAGCATTTATCGTGTAAAGAAAATCTGGTTTTACTATATGTATAGTTGCTTATAATGTATGTACTTTATTTAAGAACTCTGCTTTAGACCTTTAAAAATACACATAGAAAGCACAGTACAATATCTATCTACTTGCAAAACCATCCATCCATAGGATGTTGAATATGCTAACGTGGAGTAGCCTGAAAGCAAATCGTTCATCCTGAAACCGATCCAATGTATTATACACATACACAACAACAATATAACCCAAGCCCACCACTGTCTGGTGGCAGGCCAGCCTACACACTCGCATCCAATGCTTGACTTGCGAAGCCTGCTTTGTCACCTTCCTGTCAGGTGACTAAACTCAACCCCCCATTGCAGAGATTTATTTCAATAAGGTTTTATTAAATACATTTGTGCCAGTCGCAGGGAAAATGGTTGTGCCAGTGTCTTTCCAGTTCGACACCCTCTTCATGAACTTTGTAAGTGTCTTCCGTTGTTGGTCTACGGTCACACATGTCATGTCGCGTATGTGTTACGTGTTTCATTGTCACTTGTATGTCGGTAACACAAAATGGTATACCTGTTTGTGTGACCGCTTTTCTAGCTGACATTACTTATATTTTATTATGTCACCACAGCTTTATTGATGTACCTGAATTCATATTATCAACTTTATCAAATTATTTATTTATAAAAAATAGCATGAAAACGTTTATAGCCTTCACTGGGTTTTTTTAAACTTCCTGGTTATAAATATCAAAGTAAGAAAGCGTGACCAAATGTCTTGCTTTTTCTAGGGAACAGTTATAGACCAAATGTACAACCTTGTCTCATACCAATCTTTTATTTCTTGACTTTTCTAGACAACAGGTATGGACCAAATGTATAACCTTGTCTCATACCAATCTGTTATTTCTTGACTTTTCTAGACAACAGGTATGGACCAAATGTACAACCTTGTCTCACGCCTATCTTGTATTTCTTGCAGCCTATTCAGAATGTCCAGACTGAGCCAGTGGATTTATCCATCAAGTCACGTAAGCTGCAGTTCCCGGAGTATGTGGCTGATGGTCAGCACGGACTGGACTTGACTGTTGGAAGAAAAGGTACGCATCATATCTTATTAATACTGTTGCAAGAGAGCATGTTGAATAACCATAAACTACATCTGTTGATAACTTGTCCGTTCATAGTGAACGGTCAGTCCTTAACAATTTTTTTCTTATTTTGTTCTTATTTCCATTATGTTTAATAAAAACAACATTATTCTCGGATAATAAAAACCGCTATAAAAGAAAGAGATAGTGAATGTTTATTTCTGATGTTTGTGAATGTTTGTACTCTGGCAGTAGTGTTTGTACTCTTAAGGTTTCCTGTCCCACATTAACCCTTGTTGACACGCCCCATCACTAGCTGGATAGCGCGGTGGATAATAGGGTCTCCAACAGTGCAACCTAGTGGACCAATACTCGAGTGGTTAAACCTTACTCTGACTTGAGCACTTGAAATTAATCAATAAGAAAGGGTATATCCCATTTAAGACAGTTTCAAAATCGTGCAATGTTTGAAGGTGTTGTTATCCCCCTGTCTGAGATTAGGACATACGGAAAGTCAACTGTCTTGAATAGGACGTCAATTAAGACCACTTATGATGTGTAAACATTAGAGTACGCTTGATTCGGGGTGATTAAGATGTACAAAGATAAGGATAATATTTTGCTATTCCCAACGAAGATTACAGCTAATTAAACTGAATATCCCGTTTTTTCTCAGTTCTCGATAATGTATTTTTTACAGCAAATAATTTGTTCCTTCTCGCAGATGGTAACTTGTAGGATGTTTTTAGTGCAGTTAAATCATAATGCTCAATGTTATAAATATTAATGCTACATCTACTATAAATGTTTTTCATGTTGTGCTTGAGGGTTAATCATGGCTATGAAAGGCAAGCTTTTTTTTTATGGTAGAAGATGTTGTAACACCCTCACTAGTACCTTCCAAGCATGAACATACTGTGTTGAGTTAAATTTATAGACAAGTTTTAGATTTCAGTGAAAACTTGTACTGGTTGGCTGAATATGACCTCTGAAATGTATGCTATGGTTTAAATTTCGAGATGAGCAGTCATGTATGAAACAAACCTGACAATTATAGTTCTAATGTTTAGTGAGTTTATATATCTAAACTGACTGACTTACTGACTGTATTCGTTTTATTCAGGAAGTATGGTGATGTAATAAAAATAATATTTATAATTTTGAGCATTCAACACTGCAGACCATTCATGAAATAAACAACCCAGTATTAATTTCTCATTTAGATAAATAATTCATTTGAAATGTATAAACTGCTGTATAATAGTTAACCCTATTAACCGCTGTTTAGTAGGTAATCCATTGTATCATATTTGCTCATATGCAGTGGAGTGTGTCCCACGTTCGCTGAAATTTAACCCTCTCCCTGCTGGATTAGACTCAAGTACTGCTTTATAGGGTGCAAAGCCTATACGTGTACCCTGTTGACATTTTACATAATAAATAAGGGGTTAGTAGTCATATTGGTTCCCAGGGCAGGTTTCAGTGAAAGTCTTGTATTGGTTGGGTGAATATGACCGGTTCAATGTATGGTTAAAAGTTTCGAGATGAGCAGTCATGTATGAAACAAATCTGACAATTGTCATTCTAATGTTTAGAGAGTTTATGTATTTAATCTGACTGACTGGGAAATAAAATATAACTTATTGCAATACAGTCAGAGAGTATGGAACTTTTCTGAATACAATTTAATACTCAACTCACAAGTTGTGTTCATAAATCCCCATAAAAAAATTGACCATGCAGTTGTACGAAAAAAAATCCATCTCCTCAGGGCCTGGTATAGTCATTTTCAATTTCAATATTTTCATTTCTGGGTGGCATTTTCATCATTCATTGAGCTGCTAGTCGTCACTTATGGGTGAAATATTCCCGCAGCGACATAAAACGTTAATCAATCAATATTATCCTGTTCAAAATTCAAGAATAAATCAGTATATTAATAGAAATAGTTTTCCTCGTGGATGAATAGCTGGTTGCTTCAAATAGGAAGTACGGTAGGTAAAAGATGCATATTTCTGCCGACCACTCACTCGTGAACTTTTCAAATATATCTTCTTATTTTTGTTTGGTCATTTAATTTTTGTACACAATATTTTATTTGAATCTTGTTGAATTCCCACGTAATATTGAGTTTTATACATCAATGACATTGTCGATGTTTCGTCTTTTCAGATGAGGATCACCCAAATGTGACAGTGGACTCAGTCAACAAAATAGGATCTGCAGCTCTTCTGTCTCTGAGGAGAATAAAGGAAGCATCAGAGTGAGTTGCCATTCTAATATGGACGTGTTACGTTGAACATTTATTGGTTGAATGATGAATAGAGCCAGTAGGTTGAATGATACAAAGTTACCAATGTTGAGGTCAGTAAGTGAGTTGGTGGTTAGATTTACAGTCCTTGCATGTGACGGTGGTATTTGTATAGGAAGTAGTATCTCTGACCCCGAGAGTCAGTGTTTAACCTATCTGTCTGCTGTGTGGACACTGAGTGGCATTTTATAGCGCAATAATGCCAGCGAAGTCAAAGGTCATGGTGAACATAAAAAACGCTTAGTAGGGAGAAAAAATAAGATTGGTGTATACTGAACTGGCTTGACATTACCAATGTGTCTCACGGATGCTGGAATAATAATATCATTGGAAATATATAAAATACAAGTGAGAATATTGCTACTGCCGATGTATCGTTGCTTTGGATAGTAATTTCTGTGACTTTCTAGATCTTTATATATGTCATTTGTGTTTCAGGCAATTTAAATATATGGAAAATGGAGGACCAAAGGCTGCTTTCCCGGTGACTATGGTCAGCAAAACTGAACCGTACATGGACAGTCAGAAGAAGCGACGAGTCCACCGCTGTGATTTTGACGGATGTTTGAAGGTGTATACAAAAAGCTCACATTTAAAGGCACACCGACGTACACATACAGGTATGCAAAATGTTTTTCTCTTCTCACAGAATTCACTATTTCACTCACACTTCTCACAGAAATACGTATTGATCGTAATTGTGGGCAAAATAGTTTCAACATTTCTCCATTCTTTGTTGTATTTCTACCATGGTATATTATATAGGCCTTACTGTAATAAATAGTTGTTTCAGGTTTCCCTCCCACCAGTACCAGGTTATGTACATACTGCCATGGTTAACCACAGGCTTGCTAATTAGGGAGTGAAGACTAATTACAACTCAAATTACACCTCACGTTGTTAGTATCTCGTCAGATGTCGACCCACTAAAATACATTTCAGGGGTGATGCGCTTGAAAGAGCGAGTCAAATATGCAGGATTTGCGCTTCAGGGCGTACAGTTACAGATCAAAATTTGAACCTTCAGCCTTTTCTCGTGTCGGTGCAGATGAAACTGCTATATGAACGTTATGAACGTTATGCAAACATGGAAGTTGAAAATGTACACACGCTTTACTCGTACTTCCACTTTTACAAAATATATATATATGAACATCTATAAATGGCTTGATGGTGACAATAGACGTGTCGGCTAGTCAAATATGGACGTAGCGGTTTATCATTTGAAGTGTTTCCATTTCTCGCTCACGTACCATCCTTGCGTGGATGCGTTGAATGCCCAGTGTTTAACTGGAACTTATAGTAATAGGACTTCACAGAGTTAGCCCCACCCACACCCTGTTTTCATAACGTTAGCATGTAATCGGTACTGTTAATATGAGCCAATATGGACCTACTCCTTTTATGTTAGTGTGTGTTTAGTATTGAGGGGTGACCATGCACCTGTATCTGTGTCCTCCATGCAGCCTGACTCATTTAGAATGACGTCACACGATCTTTAATTTAAATGGTTTTAAATATACCGTACATACAATCGCAGCTAAAACTGATGAATAGTCAAATCTTTACCTGAAACTATATATATTGCATATTCAATTTTGATTTGTCCAAAGTGATTTATTAATGTATTGTGTATTAGAAATGTATTAGCATTGAGGGAGTTAATGTTAATATTCAACACAATGACATGTGTGGGTTCTTACTGCCAGTTATTGCATTTGTCCGTTTCCTTACGAGTGATCTGTTGTTATTGTGTCGTATCTTGCTGCCACTCATTGAGTAGGTCCGTTTCCGTAAGAGTGATGTGTTATACTGTGCCACCAACTTACACTGTCCTTGTATCTGCAGGAGAGAAGCCATACATCTGTAACTGGGAGGGATGCACCTGGCGATTCGCTCGATCAGACGAGCTGACGCGACACTACAGGAAGCACACCGGCGACAAGCCCTTCAAGTGCCAAGTCTGCGAGCGAGCATTCTCACGCTCAGACCATCTCTCTCTGCACATGAAGAGACATTGAAGGTACGAAGTGATGCTAGATACTAGACGCGTTCGAGAAGCAAGATAAATTTAAAATAAAAATCCAGGCTTGCATTTCATGAAAGTTGTACTGTAGTTTGGTCCTAAATCATGGCATAGAGCTTGATTTTACATGATTTACACCTGGACTACATGTATGACCCTTTGGTGAAACGCAAGCCAGACGACTGCTACTAGCCAAATATATAAAATATAGTTTCTGAGATGCATTTGGGACATGGAAGCGATATCAGCGTCAAGGCAGTCAATCACGAACATTCCTCATTACTCGCTATGATAGTGCTCTCTGCGCGTATACAAATGATTAAATTCACGTTCAATGGTAATCAGCATGTAGAGAAAATGTTCAATCTGAATGGTGAATAGAAATGGGAGTTTGCATTCGATTACTGTCCACGTGTGATCGCCCGTCCAGTTCACCCGGCACACCGACATGTCTTGGACACACCCATTTTTAACAGTCCCCACCAACATCACACCTACAGTTATTTCCCTTTTGAGTACTTTGATCCACCTTGTTTTACCTCTCCGATGCAAATAATTGGTTTAGATTTAGCAGTGGAGTGGGTATAATTGGATCTCCACCGGTGTTTGGTCAAAACCGTCTCCACCCGAGAGCCATTGTAGAATAGCCCGGAGGTCGCGAAGCTTTTGCCCGGAGCTGTGTACCGGGATTGTGCTTTCTTCTGTACAATGTGTTGACTCTGAATGGGTGGCGCTCGGCTTGTTAGGTCAGTTGGACACGGCCCATGGTGTGAAGTGTCTATAGTAGTTGACATACCTCCTCAACATTAGCATAGAAGAGTAATCCTCAATTGCAGACAAATAACGCGTGCAGATTAAAACTCTTAAGTGGCAGGTACAAAATATTTGCATACAGAAATCATGAGTCTGGCTACAAAGAACGGACATAACGCTATAAAATTCCTTATACTTTTCTTGTTTGATTTTTAAAATATCTGCCAAGATTATGTTATTATTATTTTAATTTAAAGAATGTTACCACTCATGTAGCATTAAGATCGTTCTGTGATAATTAACGGGGTATTTTTTCACGAAGCTCCCTTATCCACTAAGAGACCATAAAGTTATTTTTGCCAATAGCTAATACACTAAGGACTCTTGTAGCTATCTCTAATACATGGGAATCGTGCACTTACGAGAGCGCTATGAGATATGAGAGCATTGAGAAACTATACTCTTGTCATATTGTTATAGAAACTTGTCATAATGCATATTTTTCTAACATGCAATTATTTTTGTATTTTCAGGTTGTGTAAGTGACTCACGTACCTCATCAGACTGCGACGTCTGTTATTTTCCTGGATGACTGATCATCCTACTTCCTACTTCCCTCGGTTGCTCAATCGAGTCCATTTTGTTGAACGATTGTGATGGCGGCCTCAAACGTCCTCCATTTGTGTCGACGACCAATCTGGATCACCGGAAAATTCTGCGAGGGCTGTACACAGGCCCTGGATTAGTGATGAAAGTGGTTTCTGCTTGAAACTCTACTTGTTGTGAGGAGAACGAACGTTTCCTGCTGTCTGTGATTCCAAGATGGTGGATTTCCAGTTGTGACGAGGCTTCCCCCAAAGTTGTTGTGTTGTTGTTTGTTTTTGAGCCACGAAAGAAAGATGGCCGACATAAGTGACCCTGACTTGCAGTGTGGGTGAACTTGACCTGCTGATCATTACTCGCTTCCATTATGAATGTCCATGTATGCAAGGATAGTTTTAATCAGCTTGTTTGATAACCCACTTTGTTGACAAACTATATTAATCGGACTCGTTAGCCACTTTTTTGTCCATGAAATTATTTTTTTTAGATTTTATGGAACCTTGCCATTAGATTCATTGTAGCAATAACAGCATTCTCTGGGAATAATGTGCAGTATTTGAACAACTACTGTAATTATGCTAATAATTCGAACCCTATAATAATTCAAACACCTAAAGTAATTGCCAAAAGAAACACATTCTGAACCTAAAATTACGAACATGATAAAATAAATTCAATTCGTAACAATTTTGTAATTGAAACAAAAATAATTTTTTTACATCCTTAATTTATTTACCATTTCATTTACAACCATTTATAAATACTTAAATTTGGTTGTCCCTATTTGTTTATTAGAAAAATACCAAAATTGAAAATAATAAGTTATATACCTGTTCGAATTATTAGGGCAATTACAGTATAACTGACCATAAAACAGTTGATCAGTTATTTACTTTGGATGGAAATAACCATTATTATAAGATCCAAACTGAAAAGTGGTTTTCCCCATATCTGTAGACAGTCTTTCTCCAACTCTTCATGTGGCGTTCTGATACATCTTCACTATTTGCCAAAGGACAGGAACATCTAACTGTTAATGTTCAGCAGAATCTGTCCCTGGTTTCTGGGATTCCTGGCATTCGAACAATTGCTCTAGCCCAGTATGGACAAAAGAAATACACTTTTTAAATCAGTTTGCAAGACACTCGAAAACTGATACATTCTGAAAAATAAATTTCATTTACGAAAAAAAAAAATATTTAAAATCTGGAAATCTGGCAAACTGGCAGGCAATACATTTAAACAATGGTCACTTTTCAACCATGCTGTTCAGATATTATATTAGTGATGAAAAAAGAAGAACCCAAATTTGATCAAAGATTTTGCTTGAATTATCATGCAAGACAATAATCAGTGGGTTCATGTGACAATATCTGACAGTATTGGTGATAGTGGACACAAAACCCAGCAATAATGTAGTTGTATCAGATCCAATAGCCCGCCATAGGAGATGAGACTGTCACGAAATGTTATGTCCCTGATATTGTACACGGATCTAAAAATGGGTCTGTGGTCTTATTTGGGGTCTCGATTCATATGTATCATACTGTACAGACCTCATATAAAAAGTACTTATACTTGGTGATTGTTCAGAGAAAAAGATATATTATTTGGATATATATGTAATATTATAATATATCTTTCTGTTACAGCATATAACAAACGGGATTAATTTATGTAAACAATTGTGATTGTGTACATTTCTCCATGGTCATGTGACCAGTCATGTGATCTGTGAAACATGATTCTGCCGATTTATAAGCAATATTTAAATACAGAGTAAGCCTGTAGGAGGTTTAAAACTTACTTTGGTGGCTATACATTCCTGCTAAATGGTACAGAGCCTGCAAAATTGCACCGAGCCTGTTTGGAAGCATAACTCTGACCAGATATGTCTACTATGTAGACAACATATTTGGGTACAGATTTTTAGACATCAGGAATGCATCTTAAGATTCAGATATTTTTGTTCATAGCCATACCTCAAATTGAAAAAGATTTCTACTGATTAGGACCTGTAGGATTATTTGAGCCTTGCCTATCTGATATTAGGTTTCAACTTGTAACTTGACCATGAGTAAACTAGTCAGAAATTGAACCCGCAAGGGTTAATATATATATTGTGTATATAAAAGCCTGCTAATTTGTATCATATATGAATATACAAACTATTAACTTATTGTCTCGCAAAACTAATTGTATGTTATTAGCAATACACAGAGAGAGAGAAAGATAGAGAGAGAGAGAAAGACATGCAGGATAAATGGTATTTTTTTCAAACGTCATATTCATTATCAGTGAATTGAGAAAAGAAAAAGAAACAAATGTATTGTATATTAAATTTTATGTTTATTTGTCGTAAAAGAATGATTAGAAATGTGGATTGAAATTGATGAGAAGGATGAGGCAAAGTGTGATATAGAAACATTTCCTGAGGCATCATCACCTAATGTTTGTGATAACATTAAATGTTAACGACTGAACTGTCTCAGTATGTTCTTGCCTGTGTGATTTCATTCATGAGAGATGTAAGAGAGAGAGAGGGGTGTTTTACGAATACCTGCATATTACAACGTTCAGAGTGGAACATAACGGAAGTGTGGCTTTAATAAAAAATTAACAATAATTAACTAATTAGTTATATATACATGGCTGTATTTCAGTTAGGTGTCAAGACGTCGAAGCCAATTCTAGAGTGATATTCTGCTGAAAATTGGAACTTCCTCGTATTAATACTGACTGATAAAATTATGCTGAATTAACCCACATACAGTTATGTTATCCAAAGATTGCATTAACGAGTGCTAATTTGCTGTTGTTATCTGTTAGTAAATTAGCCTAATCTGATAGATGTATCAAGACAATTAGATGTATGCATCTTTACCTCAGCAGATGGTGTATAACTCAGCTTGTATTTCATACTTTTCTTTTCTGATTTAGAAATAGCTGCCAAGATTATGTTATTATTATTTTAATTTAGATAATATTATTTTAAGAAGACGGTGTATATCTGTTTAAGAGTGTATATGGTGCGAGTTGACATTCATTATAATTATGCAGAGCACTTGCCAATTTAGTCATTATGTTCATAAGCAATAGCTTCTATATATACAGTTCTTTCAGCATTTCCGTGAAATAGCTTATATTCCTTGGGAAGGAATTGTATTTGTTATGAAATTTAATAACGAGAGCATATTTTGAGAATTGTTTTAAAGTTTTTAGTTCAGAAAAAGCAATCTGAAATATTAACTAAATATAAATATAGAAAGGGTGCGAGTGATCATATTAACGAAAAGGATGCGATACATCGTCGTAATAGACATCACCCTATGGGAAAGAAAAAAAAAGGAAAATGACAACTGGGTTTGGCGCAGAGTAAATTTGTTGAAGATTTTCCTGCTTGGGTGTGTGTTTGATCGACGTATCCCATCTCTTTGTGAAACTATACCGCACCCAGTCTGAGCTCACTAAGTGTGTGTGTGTTGCTTGTACAATGAGGTCTAATGCATAGAACTGGCGTTTCCTCTCGGGGCCACTGTTTCAACAAGCCCACGAGCAATTATCATGTACCGAAATGTTTAATCAGTGTGACGTTGGACTAGTAAGCAACGCAATGAAAAACAATTCGTCATCTTTCCGCATACTTAATTTATACACTTATTTTCTACGAGATATATTTTGAAAGAATTCTGAAAATTCCCTCTTTTTTTCCCTTCTTCTTACTTAAAAAAAATAACGAAGCGACAAAGGATGTCAGGGAATTGTCTTTTGTTTTCTAAATTGGGTGTAGACATAAAGTGACACATTTCCAACGGCGTTTACAAGACACGCCCTTCTCGAAGGTGAGGGCGTCTCGTTGGGGTTTGCCCAGTGCCGGAAACGCGAAGAGGCTGGCTCGTATTTGCCATCGTCTATTTGTGAAGCAGGCACTATTTGCATGGCGCAGGGATCTGCTTCCTCGAATGGGGTTCGGCCATATTGACAGTGTCGTCTCAAAGCCAAATGCATTGTCAATATTATGTTGGTGGCGAGGATGTTTGTAGTACACTGATTTCCTTGCCACAGGTTCATTTCCTCCCCCAATTCGTTGCTTTCGTTTTTTCTCTCGAATAAGTTATTTTCTAAATATTTTATTATATATACAAGTTAGTCTTAGTTGAAACGGTAATCAAATGCTTAAACTATATTATAAGAAATCTTCCATTTGTACTAATATTTTAGTATTGTCGTAGGAAAATGGTGTGAAAATGCCATAGGCAGTGTTGATTTTCATAGGGAGTATATAAAATATATACATATTATATATATATATATTAAATGAAATTTCTTTTATTGTAGTGATGCACATTTATTGTTGTAGCTAACTTGTTATTTTATTTTTATTTTGACGATAAAAACTGGTTCTTTCACATATTATTTATTTGCCACTGTGAAATTAATATTTACAATTGTTGAACCTGGTGTTATGTCTCTGCTGGATATAACATAGGTACTGTTATATTACAAAGCACCTTTAGTTGTCTCCAGCAGTGGGGAGGTTAAAGCAAAAGGCTGGCGGCCTGGATGAACTATGGAATGGAACGTACGGCTAACACAAAGTTACCCTAATGTGCAATAAGTACAAATATTGAACTTAGATTTTCAACTTTTGGATATTTGAATTACCGGTATATGCATCCTTATTAAAAGTTAAGATTAGTAAAATTGTTTAATTAATTTTATAGTACTCCGAGGCTTTCAGAATACTGTCCTCTGATTATAGAAATAAATTACATGGTATACCATTCAAGGAATGAACAATGTTTATTTAACCTTTAAAACATATCTGGAAAAGTTGACAAATTCTATAGAATTTGGTTAGAAACTTTTTAAATATTTTTTTTTCTCTCCCAAGACTGAAGGGTTAAATTTTGTCCTGTTTAATACCAAGGAGTGGTATGTATTTGTCACATCGACCTGGATGCATACCCGGCGTGTATGCATACCCATTAGAGCATGATCTCATTGTTAGTGGATATTAGTTGCAACACTTTCCTATGTATATGTTTGTCTGTATATCTGTCTGTACTTACCCACATCTTGCCATGTCCATGCCACTGTATATATACATTGTCCATACAAAATAAACGGTTTGCCCAATTTACGTCTAATGTCATATTTCTTTTTTTAATTAATTAATTTTATTTATTTATTAAATTGGAAGTCGCTTTCTAGACTTTCACTTATATCAAGGCTTGTCAGCTGGCAGGAGGAAACCTGCAACATCCGTAGCACTGAATGTTGCAGTAAACCTGCGAGCACCTACTGGTACTGATGGACCAAGGATGATAACTGCATTGCCACGGTACAGACTGCACATCATATCGATATCGTGTCAAATGCAACTATTACGAACATTGATACGGTTCCCGAGATGGGATTTGAATCCGGGGGCCTTTGGCTCCGAAGTCCAACATTCTACCATTGTGCAACCACGCATTCCATGATTGTGAACTAGAGGCTGCTCCTTTCTAGCTGTTCTATCTGTACTTTCTGTCCGATGCATGCGCAGTTACCAAGGATCAACACCGCACAGACAGAAAGTACAGACAGAACAACTAGAAAGAAGTAGCCCCCTATAGTCAATGCTGAACTACAAAACTGAAGTTTCAAGTTGAAAGAGAAAATGGAAAATGACATTATCCAAAATATTTGACGATTCCCAGCGATTTGATTGGTTGAGAGGTATCCTGGAACAAGGATGTCTGATTTGACTGTAGTTAAAAGTTGTGACCTCGTAGATCACTGTGACATCATGACAGTTGCCTAGACTCATACAATAGAAAGATATTCCGCATGGATATTTGCAAGTTCACTTTCTTAAAAGTACGTAGATCTATTACGATGTAGGATAAATTCAATCTCTGTTTGTACAAGAAGTTTCAACTTGTAAAACATGTACGCCTTAAAAATCATGCTGACAACTAACATTACACCACGAACAAAGGAAAACAAGACAATATTATATATGGTATACTTCATATAATACATAGAAAATCATCAATGCGTAAAGGCTATAACTGTGTAAACAGTTCATTGAAATAATGTAAAAGCTATGTTGGCATGGCAGCTGTTTTGCGATACATGTGACACAAAACTTAACAGTATCCAGTGTTGGTGTGTAAATATTTTAATAAAACTTCCAGAATTGAAAGAATTCCTCATAAATTACTTTCTCTATCAATATACATGTACCATTAAAGGCATAATATCACAGTTGATAAACATGTATAATCGGACAAACGGATTTCGATCTGAGACTAATTACGTCTGATTTATCAACCCAAAAGTTGTTATTTAGTGATGTACTTATCCCCCAGCAC
>JAUTBZ010183649.1:0-22725 GCA_032361785.1 Lepetodrilus galriftensis | reverse complement strand
CGAGGTTAGAGTTAAAGGTCAGCCAATCACATTACAGAAAAGTGTTATTAACCGTATGTGTGATAACAATATATTACGAACCGGGATATGCTTGCCCGTATGGGTAAGAATTAGGTATACAGCCTCACTCCATAGCCATACTGGGAAATACCAATGAACATTGAACATACTTTTGTAAACGCCCGTTAAATATAATGCCGAACTAATACTTTGCTTGGGATTGTGTCTTTATAATAATAACGTGGAAACGATCTCGTGACTAGAATCCCGGATAGCCCGCTCGATATGAGTGTTTACGGAAAACATTACCCAAGTGATATTAAAGCTCGTAGCTATGAACATAAATTTAATTCGGGACATATTTCCTTAATCAGTGATATGGAGTGGGCTACTATCTGTAGATTCATACTGATGAGAACACGGGTCAAATGAGCAGGATCATATATACATTATTCTGACTATCCTATTTAGACCAGGGCACAATAAACTGCAAAACGTTCGAGGACATAATGATATCTTGTCCAACGCCATTGCTAAAGTGACTGACGTTCACTTTAAATAAGAAATATTCCGATATCGATTCGAACTGCTGCATATAATATATAATACCTGTCCACTTTGATAGGGATTATTTTAACAGGAGTATCACGTTATGTTGACAGCGATTTGAAAAATGATCTGTAAGCGGATAGATTGTAAATGCTAACTGGATAGATTTTTTAGTGTCGTTTTGAAGCATACTACTTAGCTGAATAAAATCTAGGGCATGAAGCTCTGCGTCAGCAACGAATGTTTTAAAAGTAGTATTAAGGCATCATGTCACCGGTGCGAATAGTTCTCGCCCGATGGACGTGAACTATCTCAATGCAGCAATGTCCACCTACTCGGCTTCCTTGATGTATCAGTCCAATTTGTGTTAGTATTTGAGTGTCTGATCCTATACGACCACACTGTCGGGCACCTGATATATTGCACCCATTGAATATAGAGACCGCAATAGGTCATTGCATGTGAAACACATTAGACAACTTGGTTAAGCTTGGGCATCAATCGTTGTGGACATTTGACATAGATGACGTTAGACATAATTAGTGATTTGTGTTATTAGTTGGTGATGATCGTTATTAGTTGGTGATATACGTGATTGGTTGGTGATGGACGTTATTAGACACAGTTGATGATATAAGTTAGGCACAGTTTGAGATTGACGTTCGACACAACTGATTATCATTATGGACGTTAAACAGAATTAATAATAAACGTTAGATATATTAGTACTAGTTGGCGATGGACGTTAGATACAGGTGATAGTTGGTGAGCTATGTTAGTAATTAACAATGATTGACTATTAGATATGGTTAGTGATGGGTGTTAGATGCATTGACATGTGAAAGTTACTCTCGTATCTGAGCCACATTCCTAAATGCATATTTATTCCTTGAACACAAGTAGGAATGTGCGTATGCAAATTAAAATGTAGTTGTTCAGCAAATTCCTGTGCGTGAAAATAAGTTTCTTTCAGCTGATGGTAAAAGTTATATTGGAATGATGCATATTAAAGTAATGTCCAGGAAAAGTAAGATACTGTTTTTCACTACTTATCTTTACTATTAATTGATATATTAGTGTTGATATAGAATTGATAAAGTCTGAGATTAGACGAGTTAGTTTTTAATTTATCGTACCATGCATGATCATGCTATATTCCTTAGGAGTAATTTGATTAAACATGACGTATCTATCCTAAACGTCAATATATCATTGGAAAGCCTACTAAATGGTAAAGATAGAATCATGCGCGTTGCGTGCTAGAGAACCAATTTTTTTAAATAACCACATTTATAGACAAAGCTGTTGGTTTTGTAGCGATGAAAACATTCAGTTATCTGCAATATATTAATCCAAGGCTGGATCTATGCTAGACCTACCGAATGGACAGCTACGTCTAGATTTCATTAAGTATCCGTGTGAAGACATATCCACATTGGGAATCTAATCTACGTAAGGACCTTCAATGTTGGCGGGCTGACTGAGGGCCTATACATGCCACTGGAATAGTGCAATATTTGTCAGAGAAATTGGAATGTGAATAGTTCCTAATCGACCCAAGCTGACGATGGGTGACTAAAGAGGGCATCAACGTAGCAGGCCTAAACGAAGCATGAAAAGCGGCTGGATTCAGTACAGAAGAAGACAAGCCGTTCTTATAGGAGGACAATTGTTCGACAAACACGAGTCGGGTGAAGACGGTACTTCAACGGAGAGATTCTCAGCCTACAAATTACGCATGACAGAGATCATTATTCCTCATTGAGGTGGCTTTACCTGGGAATGAGTTCTGCTGGTTGCGTGAGTGCACGAAAACTTGCCATCTCTTACGAGGATTGGAGTGTGTCAAAAGTCTGCAGCATTAAGCAAAGAATCCGCTCAGCGCTCACCCCGTAGGAACCGTTTACATGACTTTCACTTCGTTGCTGATAGATGAAGGCAAGATCGTTGAATGAGCGAATCTTATTCAATATAGTCTGTGCAGTACTGTATTTATTTTTATAGTAGCATGGGGTTGGATGGAGGAGAGTACGTGTAGGAACCATTTGCGTTCATTTATATCGAATTGGTACTATTAAATTCGGAGTGGTTTGATAAAACCTCATTTTAAAGTTTACCTTCTGACCTGTAAACAATTACCTGATAATGCAATGTAATGCCATGATTATTTCAAACGTGAGACCCAGGATGAACCGGGGCGACAATAAGAAATGTTAGGACATCGTATGAATAAAGTCGTATTATCACGGCAATGGTCACACATCGTAATGTTCTATGGTTCAAAGCAGGCAATCCTGAGACTATTACTATACATGATGCAACACAGGCCGTGCATTATGCAGTAGACCAAGCAGGTCGCACGCACTCGTAGTAGGACACTGGTTTCGTATTTGTCCTCGGGGTTAACAGGCGGTACTTTGTTATATTATGTATCGCCGATCTCTTTGAAATAGATATGCGATAGCAAAAATAACAGCATCCTCTATATACACAATGTCATACTGCAGTAGAACTTTTTTTTTTATATGTCTAATTTATGCATACCCGTCTGTTCTAAACTCAGTGACATTACTCAGTCATCTGTAAAGTTTGTTGCAGGAACTAAGTGCATTAAAGGATTGTATGATAATCTATCTTATATTACATTTCCATTGAACTGCACGTGATTTATTTAGAAAATATATTTTTAATGAACGTATTCTATATCAAGTGTTTTTCATACTGATAAGTGATAACGAGAGACAGAACAGATAATATTCTTGAAACAATCGTATACGTAACACATCGATAAGGTGTTCGTGAATGACATGTTGATGATCCAGGAAGAGTAAAATATTCTTCTACTAAATATTATATACGAAGTCTTAACGATGTCGTTACGTATACAATAGTTTCGGAAACATGACCTCTGGACGATTATTCACAGTTTACATTTCATTTCCATTGGACCGTATATGAAACCTTTATAAATATTGCTTAACCTCCCCGTGCTGGAGGCAACAGGAGGTGCCATAAAGGGCTATGTGTTTACCTAATCCAGCAGGGAGGGCGATACTTAAATGTAGGCACACTCTTCTGTGTAAAGTACGCTTTTCATATTGGTAACGAGAGACAAATTCCGTGTACTTTTAACTGAACGTTAGTAAACGGAATGATATTAGGCGAATAATGGGCACAATGTCATTTGATTGCGATAGCTTACGCTCCAGCCTGGTGAAGCACAACCCAGCATAGAGGCAGCATACGGTTCGTATCTGTACTTGTAAGCACAGGGAGCCCCTGGAACCTATGTTCCCCACGGATGCTAATGACTGGCCTTCAAACGGATACCTACTCTGTGTATATTCTCTATGTGATGCAAATACGACATTACCATAGACATGTGTTTCGTGTTACCAAGTTGAGCAGAGACTCCGTGGTAAGCCCAGGAAGGATTTAATTCCTCTGCGGATCGGTCAGAAAGTTCATAACAAGCATTAGTCTCCCAACACTTAAGTGGTTATTGGTTTCTGTTATGGTTAGACCACCACCGGTACGGTCGTAGTACGTATGTATTGCACGTTTATCCGAATCAATAATGTCCATATTCAATTTACCGTCGGGATTATGATGGTACAGTGATATGTTCCAAGAGATATGACATACATGTAGATCTAGACCCTGGAGGTTCTGGCACGGTGCCCGTGGCTATCAGCTCCATCCATCGTAGTGGCTCCATCGCAGACACGGCAGTCACGGACCACAGACGTTAAAGGACCCTCTACACATCCGTCAGAACCTCCACGCATCTCAGTGTTCCTGCAAGGAAGAGGTCACTGGCTCCGGGCATTGTGTAGACGTACGGTTCATCTCCTTCTAGCGAGCGCTAACTGATGTGATATTCACAACGTAACCAGCAGTTAATGGACTTACAGTCGCCCCAACGATAACAAGAAGGTCGTGTTAAAGCAATCTTAACACGTTGTCCAGGCATGCAACCTCAGACCTTGTTGCACTTTTAGAACCAGATATCTTAATGGTGAGATAAAATACGTTAATCCATCGGTTAATCTTGACTGTGACAAAAGCTTGAACCTAGTTTGTCTTCGTGTTTTATCATTACAATAACTGTAATTCATCTGAAGGTATAGTTGTCTGATCATGACAATTCGTGATATGTATTAAAATGCATGGCAGGCTCATCTCTGTGATAGTTGATGTATCGCGTTGATGGCATGCAGAGTACACTCTGTGGCATGGAAATAGATGGGTGTTCCGACATTAATGTACACACTCTGACATGGTGCAGGACACGTGCTGTGGACAACGATTACAGATAGCCTCACTGGCTGTCTATTGGTCAACTAAGCCGTGCACCGCAGCATGAGGCAATATGTATGTATGTGCACGAAGTGCGAGTAATGCCATACTTGATGTGTGCATGCATGGGGTCTTTCTGTTGGAGAAACTGTAAACAATACGTTGAGGGGGAGAGAGAAGAATGAGAAGAGAGAGAGAGAGAGAGAGGGAGGGAGAGAGAGAAAAATTAAATAAAAGACAGGTGTGCCCATAGTTTTGGTGTGTTGGCAGCAGATGTCTACATTTCCAGTACTGGTACATCAATCAGATATCTAATAAGTCTGCATTGCAAATCACGCAGCCCTAACTTGACTGCGGAAATATGAAATATGTATGCTAGTCTGTAGTCTGTCTGTCTGTCTGTCTGTGTGTGTGTGTGTGTGTGTGTGTCTGTGTGTGGGTGTGTGTGTGTGTGTGCGTCTGTCTGTCTGTGTGTGTGAGAGAGAGAGAGAAGAGAGAGAGAAAAAAGAGAGAGATATATCGAGATACCTAGAGAGAGATAGGAGTGAGCAAATGAGTACTGTGTTCTTTAATACCACAACAGACATGTAATGTTCATTTGGTTTTGTCTTGAACACTATACTATGTACGTTTAATTAAATCATGTCTAGCTTTTTGCCAGCCGTACTTGATATGCCCCAAAATCCATATAAAGTCCATATATTGATAGTGATAGCTTGGAACATTATACGGAATATTAAACACGGCTGAGGCTGTTGTACTATCGTCAATATAAACATTACATACATATGGGTTGGGGTATTTTGAATAATGCATAGAATATAATTGATCATAAATAGAATGTGTCATTAATAATGACCGACAACTACCACGTCGTGCTACACTAGCACTGCACAATACCATTCGCACTAGCTTGTGAGTGTTTTGACACCTTTAATAAAATATGTATGCAACTATATCAGTATGCACCTAGACGGGTTCGTGCCTATTGTCTGTGTCTCATCGAACTATTTAAAAGGACTAGTATTCCATGCGGTAAACATGCATTCAAGATTGAATTCTTATGTGAAAACCAAACGCTTGGCAATTCCTACTGCACGAGCGACATACGTTATACTGCGGTGTCTCAGACGAGGCCAGAGTTTCACGAAACGGTCGTACTTTAGCCTTGGCGTAACTCAGGCCACTATAATACTATAACAGGAAATTACGTTCATCTCGATTTACGCACGGACCTGCAGGTACGATACTTTCGTGAAATGGCTGCCAGTACAGGATTACCGTCATCAATATGTTGTTCAGACGCCAGCAAGATGTTGTCAGACGGCAGTACGTAGACATGGCAGGTACATTCTTATCCTGCATAGTTCCGTATACATGCTCGGACAGGGAATGTTGACGAGATAGCGATGTTTGCATGTGCTAAAACCAATTGGGAAACACGTTAACAAGAACTAGTATTCCCCTTGGTGGTTTTCCCAGTACACACATCTTGATAGGTCCACGTGGTCATGTGTAAGTCGTAAACACGAGAAGTAAACAACAGCAGACGTATATTGGTTTCCGCATTTCTGAACCACGTGGAAAGTTAATGTGGAAATGTGTCCAAATGGAAGAGGATTAACTTTGGTTTATAGTTGATTTCACTATGAACGAAAGAATAACGAATAAATGTTGATTCAGATAAGAAAATAACGTTTTCATATGGATTGAGCATGAATTTGTAAATGTGGAAAGAACACATACATTGGTTACTATAGTCAGTGTCTCTCTATGCGTGCATTATCATAACATTATTTTTAACGTATACAGCGTGCAGGGGAAGATGTACCTAAACATTATGTGCATTTAGTTTTATTACATACCTTCTTTATACATCCACGTTACTGATTTCTTATACCCTATTTGTTATCAATGTTTTAACATTTATTGAATTCCATTATACTTACCACAATCTCCGCAGACTTCACACACGAGTGCAGATGTTTCTTTGTCTTAGCGGAAGTTAAAGTTTCATATCCATTTATCGCAGTCATAATTTTCGGATAAACAAAGTTGTACTGCGTCCATACACACTACTCTTCAAGATGGCCATGTGCCATTAATACAATCTAAGACTGGCTGTAAATGTGTTTATATTGTATGTTTCTGTATTCGTGCCGTATCGGAAGCTAAGTAGATGTTATGGTCATAAATTGTGACCGGTTACTCGCTATAACAATGTTTTATCACCATGCTAGCTTTTCATACGTCTGTATAGTCTGACAAAGCTCTGTAACCAATGCACTATTACCATCATAAATGCCAACACGCTTCTTACCCTCTTACAATATTCTCGCAAGGCAAATAACTATGTTTGCCTGATCGATCAAAGAAACCACAGCTGATCTCAAAATGTTTCCATATTTTTGTAAACCGATGCTTCACGGAAATGACCGTAAGCTAGCGCCAATAATGCAATCCCTCCCAACGAAGGGGGATATGTTGGATTCTCAACGAGCCGTTCTTTCGAGAGGAAGAATTTTAAGAGATAAAGAAATGGAGACTGAAGGCTTCATCCATTTCTTGTGATAATTGAACAGCCTCGGGTCTTTCACTTCCAATGCAAATGGACGTTGTTTGGTAGGGGTGTCGGGTTGATTAATTTCCTTAGTGATATTTCTAGGACCTTGTAGGCAGTGAATGAAACCAGTCTTCATCAATGCATCAATTAATCCATGGAGCAACCATCAGCTATCTCCTGGTCCATTTGGCGGGTCTTATTCCCCGGCTCTGGTATACAGAAATAACATAATTTTGAAGTAAAAGCTTCTGAAATCAATACGAGCTATATATCTA
This sequence comes from Lepetodrilus galriftensis, assembly GCA_032361785.1. NCBI lineage: Eukaryota > Metazoa > Mollusca > Gastropoda > Lepetellida > Lepetodrilidae > Lepetodrilus > Lepetodrilus galriftensis. Next base: position 15,039 of record JAUTBZ010183649.1, on the reverse strand, counting down.
ACTGCACGGAAAACAATTGTGTCTGAGCTAGTTGATGCAAAAGCGTAATTTTATATTCCCTAGCCTGATCCCAATTCCTTTAAAGCAACTTCGTGAATAGAATGTAAACCTTATAAGATCTTTATTGGATCTTTATTTATACTGATCGAGTGCCTTAAGACAACATCTCTCGCATTTTCATGTGCGTCTTAACCTGCGTTATGACGGCAAATACAGCGGCGGTGTAACGCCATCTTTGTCATGGGGAGATCACTCTGATTGCATCGTGACCGGTAACGTTCTACTGGACCATGCACGTTCTACCGCCGAGTAGGGAGGTTTTAAAACTCGTCAATGGCGTGACTCGATGCTCGCAGTAGTTAAATGTCAGTGTAAAACATGTGTTCTGCATTATGACATTGTACTAATCATGAACGACATATCTAACTATTTAACAGATCAAAACACAGTACAATGCGAAGCATGTCAAAAGAGACAAATTCGCTTTGACAGCATTGCCGTGCTAACCCTATCAAACAATCGCGTTATTGATATCCAGTTTGACTGTGATCATTGATAGATTACATTGGTTAAATATATCCCAAACGTCACATATAAATAGTATACTAGTTATGTATGTATTATATAAATCAAAACTAGTGAACAGGAAAGTACCATTTCATTGGAACGCATCAAGGGTGTATTTTATTAAGTTGTTACGTTGCGACTGATATATCTATATTATATCATCTGTGAACATGAAGTGTATCATTAATCAATAGGGAACGACTGTGCCATCATAGAACACGACATCGCAAACGACACCCAATTTCACGCTAAGCAACGTTCGGATGTATCATTATATCATAAATCAACCTGAATTGAAGAAATGGCATTTCTTCATAATTGAATAGGTTTTCGCCAAAACTACAAATTTTGGGCGGCCATAGAATGTTATTCCTGTATGCCAATCACTAAGAAGTAGTGATAAGTTATTGATGTAGCATTGTTGAGACATCACAGATGATCAATTGCAAGGTTTAGTTTCAGTTCGATATATCTCTGTCTCCTCACTAAGTGTATATTATGTTACACAACCATCAGAGCCTATGTCGTACATTATGATGTGCCTAGACTGATATAATTGACTTCAAGAACACATCATTGTACTATTGTTAAATCTGGCAAGTGATGTATAATGTATTGATGCTATTACTGCACCACGATTGATACTGTATACCCAGATACAAATTGTCCTACAAAAAGAAAACATTTATATAGAATACCAAGACGTGATATTATTTGAATATAAACACGTATGCCAAGACGTTCATTTCTGTGTTAGTAGATGGTATTATGCTGACAAAAGAAAACGCAATATTTACTAAGGTCTTATACATAGTGGTACCACGGTAGGATAGTGTCCGGTGTGAATCCATTTATCATACCAAGTTCCGTTAGACATATCTTTAGAATCTTCATTATAAAAACAAATTGATGGATGTATTCTTGCTGCTCCCTGAATGAAGGGAAAACACCTTCCTACGTCTATACTATCATCTAAAGATTAACATGACACATACTTTGAACACTAGTCTGAAGAAATAGTTAGCTCACGTATAGTCATTGTGAAATAAACCAATTACTTGGCAAGATTGACTCAACATCGCAACAAGAAAATGACAATATTACAAATTCCGACAAAATGAGTTGCTGTTAGTTGTTATTCAAATTTCAAAATCATGACCGGATTCTAATCAGTCGCAGCGCTTGATAGCGTTAATTTGACGTCAAGCAAATGTAAATTATCCTGATAACATATCAGTAAAGGATGTTCTTCTATAGCTATCAGCGTCAGAACGAGGCTTAGATAAATTTGTCACGACAGCTCCTGCTCAATTTATAATACGTCTTCCTCTTTCACCATGCATTTCAATGCAAACGGAAAGATGAACACATTGCCAATACTTCTTGCAAAATTCCACCAGTCATCGGTATGTCCATTAGCCAAACATACCGTTCTCAGTATGCATGTATACACGACCTCTTCGATCACGGAAAACTCAAATGTTACCGTCGGCGACGCTTTCTCTTGTATACGTCTCTGTATAAATATTGATATGTAAGAATTCCTCGTCACCAAACATTGAATTAAGTCACCAGACGGATATCAAACGGTTCGATGCCTACTGCCGAGAGTAACAACTGTACATGACGGATATAGCCGCAAACACATACGCAGCGCTATTGTTTTGTAATCAAATATGCTGCTGCTTCATCTGATCGTAGTGCTCTCAGCATGTAATATGTCTTCATTGGTGTATGGAAATAGTCGCTTAATTGGAAGAAATTTTACTAAGTTATTTACGTGTAAGCGGGCTGAGGAGAGCTATGGTTATTTCTATGGCTGTGAAAGTAGCTTTTTGAGAAAGCAATACTATACTATACGTGTATCATTCGTGATACCTAGGTGTAGTTAATAGCTTAGCATTGCTGTTTACCTACCATTTCCAAAGAGTGAAATTATTAGTATCTATACGTACATTAAATTAAGCTTTTAGCTGGGTTCTAGTATAGTTTGAAAATGGTAGCAAATGCCCATAGTTTATGAGGTTTTGAATCAAGACTACATTATCGTCAATATTATTACAGCCAGGTTTTGATTCTCCCGTAGTGTAATTTGGATTCATTAACGCATTATTTATGCGGGAATATATCACACTTACGTTAAATACATGATTTGGACAGGATAAAATGTGCTTTGCTCCATTTCTAGCTTAATGTCAAGCTTCATACCCAATCTACAGTGTGTTTTAAGTTTTTTAAATCCCAACGGTGATGACCTTTAAATATATTCTTCCAAGTAATTGTGCTTACTATTGAAAGTGAGGATGCGTAGACACATTAGATTACAATTGAATTATATCAAAATAGCTGAAGATTCAATTTAAGATAGTGTTCTAACTTTCATTCTAACCGGTAGGCGAACTCAAACATTTCGTGCTCATAGTGATATCTCAGTCTTGTAATTCCTACTTGTCATGAACGTGATGGCATCATATAAATAGCTGGAATTGAAACTTAATTGGTATTGTTTAATCATGTTTACCTGCTAATATCACAAAGGAACATTGCCTATTTTAATTAAATCCTACTGGATAGTCACGACGATAAAGTTCGTTAATGTTCTGAAACTGATCTGTGGTGTTAGTATCCAGGCTAACGCTAGTTGGTGCATGCTGTGGAGATATATGGCATTATCGTAATGCGACTAGGTATATCAGAGCACTGCAATTATATATTCTAATACTGCAAGAAGGAAGTACGAGGATATTCCGCCAGACGTGTGTTGAGTAAAGAATACTATTTATTGTGGAATCATATTCTTACTAGGACGAGTTTTCAAATTGGACATGGAGCAGATGCAAACGTTACACAGTTAAATGACAACAACACTGTCAACATCAGTATGTAATTCCATAACACCGGAAGTCAGACGTCATTATAATGTGTCCTTTTGGTGTGGAGAACGTAACTGTTTTATTTCTTGTTCCATAGTTATTGACATCAAACTGGCAAGTACAGACCATAATACAGTTAGGCTGGAAATGCTGGAATTACCATGATGACCACCCACAACCTCTCTGCCAAGCCTTGTGAAACAAGGGCTCGTTGCTCAGAAGTATTGTAGCTACAACTATTGTAAGGTCAACGCTTTCTATTGTGGCGGAAGCCCAGTTACAACTATTGTAGCGCTACATCTGTTCTAAGCAACGGGCCCCTGTCGATCCAGGGATACACATACATGCATTGTGAACAATCTAGTACCAGGGATACACATGCATGCATTGGGAACAATCTAGTACCAGGGATACACACACACACATGCATTGGGAACAATCTAATAAATACTAATCAAGCTTCCATTATATATTGCAACAGGAAGGTGAACTTGATGAAAGTTGTTCTCACTTAATCACAATGATCAATTCAACCTGTCTGACATTCGTAAGCTATTAATCAGTTGAAAACGACCACTTTATCCCAGGAAATAGAGTACCATGTTTTAGCCCCTGTGGTCTCGTAGGTTTGAGATGTTTATGCCGTTCCTTTGAGAAGGAAGGCGAACGCGATCCCCGTGGAGTAAAATACAGTAAATACAGTACTTCAGCGTCCTTGACCAGAGGAAACACTACAGGTTTTGAAGTATGTCAATGAAACTTTGGATCTGCTCTATAGTCTTTCTACAAGACATGCATTGTTTAAATCACGACGGTGTTTATAGCATGAGGAAGCCCGCAAAGTTCCGTAGCGCTGAATGTTACAGTAAACCTGCGTGCACCGGCTGATACTGACATACAGGTCTTCCTATCAACATCGCGTCAGAAAGTTAACTTTCGCGAAGGGGATTTGAACTCGGGACCATTCGATCTAAAGTCCAAAACGTTCTACCACTCGCCCCCAAAAGGCGCAACGTCAAAGCCCCCGAGACGCAAAGTTAAGAATTACGGCAATGTTGTTTTATAGAGTTCAACGGCATGTACAGCTTGTAGTTATGTACAGCACACTTTTAATGGTGTCAATGGTAGAAAGTGGTTTTAACATTTTAGATGTGTATTTTCCAGTTGGAACGTAGAGGACTGTTCTCACATAGACGTGATATAAATAACACAGTAGATTAAAACACGTTCTACTGTTATTGCTTGAGTGCAGTCTACATTCCAATCGTAAAAACAATAGGCTTTAAAATAGCCAACGTTGATACTATTACGACTGTCTTTAATACACATTCGTCAATAGTGTAGCCTAATAATTTGATTTCAATCACATGAACATTATGTATAGACCCCCAAAAAGGAATGCCAATGCTACTGCACTATGGTTAAAAAGGTGTAAACACATAGAAAACATTTACCCCTCTTGAAAGACCCGTGCAGGTGTGTATAGTTCATAATAATAAGTAGGTATTTATAGTGACACCATAGTGGACAACAACAAAAACACCAAAATGTACAACTATAAACACCAGCACGGGTCTTTCAAGAGTAAATGTTTTCTATGTGAATGCAATGATGTTATTCCACGTGGAATCCATGGAATCTACCTAGCAGAAAACTGGAGTTTATTAATTTAGCCAACCAGCTAAACACCCGTGTAATGTCTGAATAAATCCATCGGCTTCCAATGAGGAAATTCTTCTGTGAAAGCCAGTAGGTCCTTGTTCTAATTGACTAACGGTATGCTTGATGCTTCTGAATGGAGGGTCGGGCAAAACTCACGGCATCAGTCTGTCAGCAATAGAGTTGTCCACGCTTTGTTTGACAATCATACAAGCACGCTGGATAGTTAAAAACCGCAAAATGCCAATTATATTTATTCCACTTCCAATTGGACGTAATGTCAAGAAGTTGAAGAACTTACATCCCTGCGCCATCTTGTGTTTGACACATGCAATGCACTCTTACTTAAACTGTCTAAACATTCGGCAAGTTACGCTAGATAAACTTCTGCTTGCTATCGCATAACACTGAATGTGCAGGTTTTCTTGACTGCAAGTCATTCACTGGTTGGCGTCGGTGTGAATAATAAATATTAGCTCAATTTCAATCGACGTTGCATTGAACATATCGCAGAATTAATTGCGAAGCCGTAATTTGTTATTTAAAATGGTCTGAATGTGTATTAATTATTGTAGAAATAAATCTATATTAACTCCGGGATAAAATATTATTTTCACGGCGCTTTTGTGTACAAGCTTGATAGAGGTTATTAGGGAAGTGTGGCATACATAACGTAATGTTTTATGATCAATTTAATCCAAACAACAATTTATGATTGGAATATGAATATATAGTAGGTCATGCATGCCATGTGTATCCAGCCACGATCATAATAGTATCTAATAACAGTGAACATTGGTCTCCCACGTACGCGCTACAAGGCATTCATCAGCCATTCTATCAGATCCTACCGAGTAAGTATCCCAATTACAAATCGGTATTTCTTAGAGATTGGTATGACACTATGAACGACAGTACCGAACACTTGCGGGGAGAGAGCATAAGGACATATAGAACACAAACAGCCTTCGATACACCAACAAAGAAATATCTAGAAATGAAACAATAATGACAAAAACAATATGCAATTATCAAACGTACCAGGGGACGCTAATGTATACATAATTCAATTCACTTTACAATGTGTTGGTCCTTTGACGTTTTTGTCAGCTTGTGACCTTTTGCTAATGGTGTTTGTAGGATCGTCATGATCAGTCACCTCGGTTGTTTTATATATCCCTGTGACATTCCCGCTAGGATTCGAGCTGTTTCTGAAGGTTTTATTTTTCACGTTGCTTTGAAATTTGTCTTATAACATCCAGAATAGCATGCTGAAAGAAAGATGCAGTATCGCTATTGTACGCGGGATAAAACCTGATTGGTTTGGTGAAGTAGATTCGCAGATTGTTGTGGTGGAATACTGCCCATGATGTTGCCTCACGAATACTTCAACACACGAAGTGGCAGATTATAGGCTAGGAGATCCAGTACCAGAGTTAGGAGGTAATTTATCTCAAAATCAATGGTATGTTACAGAGGTGAACGTAACATATCAAAACACCATAATAAGCTAATTTGGAACAAGCGATAGACCAGATGTGTTTTCATTTGTATTTAGCCATGCGTAGCATCAATAATATATTGGTATCTAATTTACTGGATATTGCTACAAAAGGTCTAACAAACAATGCACCGTCATACATGAGTAACGGTATATATAGTGTATTGTCTTTATAGACTAAACAAGGTTGTAGTCATGTCCTATAGGGATATCTAAAGGGATTAACACATACATTGCATGTTAGTGCTATTGTGAGACGTCATTTCCTTCACTGACATAACATGAAAACCAATGTTCACCACATCGTCACATTCCGGAAGAGGAGATTCACTGATACTAGTATTTTTTATTCACCGGTACAAATTGTTGTGAACATTTGCAAATGCTGCTGCGTACGTTCATCCCTTTGTAGTACGTGGTCTTGACAAGTTAATGGTTGTGGAATGGCTAAAACTGGGATTGAACTACCTGAAGCAATAACAGTTAATGTCAAAGTCCATTGGCGCTAGCGTGAAACAATGCGGCCCAATTGAAGAACATGATCATTATCCAGTCATAAATGTACTAGCGTGAAATTTCATTAATATAAATTTCCAACTGGTGTCATGACGAGGAGCTGAATTATACTTGTAGCATATTGCTTTCTGAATATATATATGTATATGTATATGGTATACGGTACTTATTACATGCACGTAAACACTAAATAAAACTTGTCATTATTGATTGTCATGTCGATTTGTGACTGTGAGCAAATTAAATCAACCCTGTAATACGACCGTACGTGTATAAATAGTTTAAGTTGGTAGGATGTAGAACAGTGTCCACTTACCAGATATGATGTAGAGAGTAAATATCTCCAACAGTACCAGGACAACGGCATTCTTCCTCATCGTCTGTACTAGAGCGACAACCCCGGACAGTTCATCTGAGAGTACACTGTACGGCATGTTCACTCACTCACGGAAATATTCAAGTGTTTTTGTTTACGAATAATCCTGTTGTATGTTCTTCAAGAATTGTTACCACAGAATCAATTAACTGTATCACCTTAGACTTGCAATAACCTGTAGGTTACACAAACTTTATGGGTGTTGTCATCCATGGTAGTCAATCAACGGGTATCCGTCATAGTGTATATACTATATCATTCACGATTTAAAATCGGGTAAAGTATTTCATCCCAGCATTTATTTACAGTTGTTCCCATTGTTGGTAAGTTGTCACCGTTCATCCAAATCATCTGGCGGTATGCTGAACTCCTTGTCAAGTTTCATTACGGCGCAGACCAGATGTTAGTTTTCAGATACATGCATGTACTACTAACATATATACACGTACCAATATACTTTTCAACACGGCATTGAGCAGTTATAGTACGTACTCCCACACGCTTTGCTATTCCATTGACAAGATATCCAAATAGTGTGGTGTGGTATCCGGACTTCACACAAACCTCTCAACAAACTTAGCCGCCCAGCAGTACGAACATCCCGTTCTGAAACACACGTGTGAATGTATCCCGAATATAAGTTTCCTTCCTCCGGTGGGCTAATCGATATATAGACGTACTAGTCGGCACCTGGGTTCCGCTCAGTCATTGAAGAAACTCCAGACAACTCCTCTCGGCTCGTGAAGTCTCGGCCCTAGCAGTATCGACAGCGAATCAGCTGATTTTACAGCACGCAGTTGGAAGGGATAGTCACGCCTTTGGAGAGCGCGGACTGGGAGTGCTGTGGCACACTGTGTGATGTGCCGCTGATCAGCAGCATGTCCTCGCCGTCAGGAAAGACGATTGAGGAAATAGCAAGAAGGGTACATCTTCACTCCGGTACACTAGTCCTTGCTCCGGATCGAAGAACTAAAGTATGCACGGCTACATCATGTGTAAGAGCTATTATATATATGATGCGCGGTTACAAACAGACTGTCAAACTGAAACAAAGGCAAAAGCTCGGCTCACTTGTAACGTGCAAGTCAGAAATCTAGGATGCACGGTTACATACAGGAAAGATAAAGGGAAAAGGTCGTCTCACGTGTATCGTGCAAGTCAAGAATTATAGGATCCACGGTTACAAATAACATAAAAAGGCAATAGCTCGTCTCACTTGTATCAGTGATTTAGGCTATGGAGGGTGACAGTTACGCGTATTTCCAAACCACGGAAGTCGGAGTAATTGTTCGCACGTGAGCACGCGACGGAGGTATGCTGGCGTTCCTTCAGGCCGGGATAATTAATAGAGGACCTGCCAATTGACGACACCAGAAGACCGGCGGCGGCAGAAACTGCGGTCAATTTTTAATCTATGGGCTGACCACTGATAAGACCAGGGTGCCGAGGAACACCAGACCACCATCCTACAGCGTTCTCAGTCACGCAGCCATCAAGTATTAATATCCGACCCAGAGAGTGAGATTGAGAGGGCCGGCCGCTGAGAGGACAATTAACACCTAAGGTGGAGACCCTGATTGAATATCGGACTAAATTGTCTCGAGAATATCGGACTAAATTGTCTCGATATTGCCTTCTTAAGTACAGTCATTGTTAACAGGGCACACAGTAATACTTTGCTGGGCCGCAGCAACTGAAGAGATTGTCGGCGGTTACCCTACTGCGCTACATTGGTAACACCTAATGTCAGCTCCGTCAGTCAAGCTTACACACGATATCAATGCATCCTTGGGATAAATACCTGCACTGTCCTTCCGTGTGTAAACCTAGCTATGTGGGGCGATCGATGCGCATACCATTTGTAACACAAGTGGAGCATTCACGTTTATTTATAATTAATTAGTGGTGTCGAATATTAGTCCATAGTCACCACATGAATACATTAGACAACCTTTGATCGCCATAATGCTAAGTATATGTCCAGAAATGAAAGTGTAGCTTTTGGAATGGTACGGGTGGTTGCGCAAAGGTACAACGTTTGACTTTGGAGCCGCGGGTTCAGATCCTGGCAGACAGATAGACAGTTTATTCTCGTAAAACCACCAACGGTGGTACAAGAGATATATAAATATACATTCAATTATACATTTGATCAAGATGGACAATGCTTTACGTATAATTACTCATTAATAAATAACAAATAGTTAGACTAATGTTACAGTAATATATTATGTAGTTGAACTAAAATATTTTATTAACATTTTAACTGGTTTGCCTTTTTAGAATTCATCAAAAGTTTAATTTTCCTAGATTCGGCCATGTATAATAATTGGGGAATAAATGATAATCGTTGAATGCTTAGGGCTTGGCATCGAAAGAGATAATGCAATTCATCGCCAATTTGAGTAGAGTTACATAATTTACATATCATGTTATCCATTAGAATATTTTGCCATCTTCCAGTTTCGATCGGGAGAATATGGTTTGACGTTCTAAATTTTAGAATCGGGTAGATTTCGGCAAAAGTAAGTAGTTTTCAAAAGATGGCATTTGTTTACAATGTCTGTAATATAAATCCTTAGAGCTGATCACTGTAAGTTCAAAAGATCTTTATGTGTGATTTTAATGCTAATTGGCTCACTGAGCGAAGATGATTATAGGAATGATAATCAATACACAAAATAAATATAAGTATATGCATATAAAGGTAATAGGATTAATATAACTTTCGCCACTGCAAGAAACATTTCAGACGATTTAAACCATGCTGCAGTTCTACATTCTGGTGACAATTTATCTTCTAGTGAAGTCGTCTCATCAGAATTGTGTCCTAGAAAAAGCTGTGCGTTTGTATAGTTTTGATGGGGTCAAAATCAACGAACATCGTCTATGGTCTGAACAAGGGCTTGCTGCTGTCTATTGTTTTGACAAATGTTTAAAAGATCCCAGTTGTCATAGTTTCCAAGTAAAAAGGACCACAAGAACGTGCAGAGGACATTCGACGTCCTTTGCCAGTCCTTTCAAGCTGAATGTTCCGGCAAGTTCTGTCAGCGGCTTCAAACTGTTCCTGATGCGGTCGGGTATGTATAGTACGGTATATGCTAATTGGCGTGTTCATTTAAATAGACCTCGTGATTGTTTTAATACCTTGCGTCTTTTTAAATTCATAACTTACAAGGATGTCAGAACCGAGTTTGCTTCATGTTTTCTTGAATATGGACTCAAACCCCAGTAGATTATGGTACCATTGTATTCTAATTCTTGTCAATGACGTTTCGTAGCAATTCTTTTTCCATTTAAAATGATTTTTGACATTTCTTTTACAAATTACTACTGTGGGATATTATTTTTAAACCGTCAATAATCATTAAAAATCGAAAAGCTTGTTACGAAACGTCTTTGACAAGGATTACATTGTATTCATTAAAATATCTAGCGTGTTTGTTCTCAAGTAATACGCTGCACTATTGTCAGAGTCGAGTTTACTATGGGCTTTCGTAAAACGGCACATCTAGACGTGAATACACTTTGTATTTATAACTCTAAATTTGTGACTGTACTGTTTGGCTTTAGTTCAGGAAGAGGCTAACTTATCTAGGACATGCATGTTTTCGCATCACATAATACTGTGTTGTTATATTTGTAGCTGCTAATTATATTGGTGACGCCTGTGTAGAAAATGCAGATTGTCATGTGGCCAATTCCATGTGCAATGATGGCATTTGCACGTGCAGCCTGGGCTACATGTTCTCACCCTCGGAGTTGGCATGCAATCCTGGTAAATATTCCTAGCATTTCGAATATTGTTAAAAGAAATAAAATCATTTAAAGTATAGTTGAGCTTACCAACTGTAAATGAAAATAGATTCGTTTAAGGTGGGAAAAGGTGTTCTGCCGTCAATTAAATATGAAGTTGGTTACCTGTTAGATACTTGCGATGCCAACATTATCAACGTCTACCTCAACTTATAACTAGGCCTACTTGTAAAATATGTTTGTGAGTTCTGTGACATTCTCAAATAGGGACATCCTAATTCCAATTGTAATACTCCATTATAAAGTTAGCCGCCGTCGCTGGTAATTGCGCCATGTCAGACATATCTGATCGGCTGACCTAAGTTTTATTTATCTTGCCACGACATATGAAAATGGAGTTACGTCGTCCGTATTTGCACTATTGCACACGGCCTTCTGTGGATGGTAAGCAAGTAACAGCTCCTACTTCTACCTACAGCCAATAGTTACTACAGTACCTTGGATTCCATTCGAGCATGGTAACAGCCAAGCGTTTCAGACGCTGACCTTGGAACAAGTTTCAGCGGAAGTAAATGTACCTATCGGGTTTATAATAATATACATGTGTATTTGTTGCAGACTAGCGACTCATATAATGACTTCACACGGCACGCAGGACGTTACATCCGAATCTTTGATTCACAAACTTTGCTATTGATGACTGAAGCCAGTGCAGGAGTTGATGTGCTGAAGCCAATAACAGATCGTTTACCTGCAGATTACCAGAAAGCTTTGATGACATTGACAGGTTACCTCAGCTTAAAACACTTTGGAAGTCAACGAAAAGCACGATCCTGATAGGATGTACTACTAACGTAATTGTGCTCCATAATCAGATGATAATATATATGTGTGATATCTGGATCTTAGATCAGAATGTCCATAACATAATTTATTAAATTTATCGGAACCCCCATGAATCTCAATAAAATGAATACAATATTTAAATACATGTAGTGTTGTTGTTCTGCCTATTCTTTCCGTTCTCGGACCAAACTATCAGCACTATCTATAGCGGGATACACTCAAAAGCCCCTTAGGTCAAAAGCCCCTCGGTCAAAAGCCCCTAGGTCAAAAGCCCATCGGTCAAAACCCCCTCCCCCTTAATGAGAAAACAGTCAAAAGCCCCTCAATTCAATGCATATTGTATATTACTGGGGTGGAGAAATGTTCACCATTACTGTCTCGTCTGTCATGGAAGTCATACTAAGGGTGGCTCTAAGCTATGTCATGATGGTTATATTACACACAAAAACAACAGTGAACAAGTACAACAGCCTACCAAGCCAAGGAGAAGACAATCAAGGAATTCCTCGCTCGCATCAGACATTGCATTCGATGGAATTAAGACTGTTACCTGGACTTGAGAGTAAACATAGTTGTTATATATTAACTGAAACTGTATCACTGTGTTTTTTTATATATTCACTGAATCTTGTGATCTAAAATGTCATACTGAATAAATATTGTAACTTTAAAAATTATTTTGTTCATCTTTCACAATATGGGGGCTTTTGACCTGAGGGGATTTTGACCTAAGGGGCTTTTGACCTGAAGGGCTTTTGACCTAAGGGGCTTTTAACCTGGACCCATCTATAGCATGGCAGTGACATTGTGATGGCAGTAGTGTGTTGTTGATTTCAACTGTACGACCATTAGCAGAAAGATAGGCAGGCAGACAGTTTATTCTCCGAAAACCATCAACGATTGCACTAGAGATACTATTGTAGGATTATTTTAAATAAAGCCCCTGTTTTTTTTTTTCAATTTATAAATTATACAGGTGTATGAGTCGAGTTTGCTTTAAATTTTCGTGAAAACGGACCCAAATCCCAGTAGATTCTGGTTATGTACCATTTGCAATGGCGCTTTAGCAGTGTTTTTCACATTTCCACTATATATACAATTCCGTGTTGGTGTTATGGTTTCCACGTCACGAAATCATTAGCATAATATTATGACCCAAATGCCGGGTCACTATTGTCTGTATCGGAAATCGGTTTCCCTCTAATTTATTAGTATATACTGTATATGTATTACATCCATCTTGCACTTTTAAATTTTATACAAATATAAATTTTACGAAACAGGTGTATCATAAATATTAGAAAATAAACAAGTATATATTACAGAGAAGCAGTCGATAGCTTACAAACACGATAAATGGTTACAGACGTATAATTGATACAATGCCATAGTTAACAAATTAACAAATGATTAGTATTACTATAGAAGCTTACTTAAATGCTTTCAGATACAGAGTATAGTGACCCGGTTGAAATCTTACAAGTTCACATTACATGTGGGTATATGCTAATTAAATTTGTGACGTAGAAACCAAAACACCAACGTTGTTCAAAATGTATATAGTGGAAATGTTTATAACACTGCTAAAGCGCCATTGCACATGCTGGAGATAGTCAAATTTATATAACCCGATACATGTGTACGTCCATTGCATGAAACACTTTTACCGCTATATACTACCCGAAAATACGGTTAGCTAAGACTACTTTTCATTTGTAGCGGGTCTCTAAAATTGTACTTAAAAATCAATTGTAGCTACAACTGTTCTGAGTAACAGAGCCATGCAAAGGTGCAATCTAATTAAAATCAGATCTCAGCGAGTGTCATATATATCTGTTTGAGCGTTAGTTTCAGATCTTATTTTAATGCGACTGTGCAAAGGTGTGTCACTGTAAGTTCAAAATATATTTATATGTGAATTTAATGCTAATTGGCTCACTGGGCGAGGATGTTATAGGAATGATAATCAATACACCAAAAAATATATATAAGTATATACGTATAAAAGTAATAGGATGAACATAACTTTCGCCACTGCAAGAAACATTTCAGACGATTTAAACCATGCTGCAGTTCTACATTCTGGTGACAATGTATCTTCTAGTGAAGTCGTCTCATCAGAATTGTGTCCTAGAAAAAGCTGTGCGGTTGTATAATTTTGATGGGGTTAAAGTCAACGAATATCTATGGACTGAAAGAGAGCTTACTGCTTTCTACTGTTTTGACAAATGTTTAAAAGATCCTCGTTGTCATAGTTTCCAAGTAAAAAAGGTCGCAAGAACGTGCAGAGGTCATGCGACGTCCTTTGCCAGTCCTTCCAAGCTGTATTCTCCGACAGAAACTGTCAGTGATTTCCAAATGTTCCTGATGCAGTCGGGTATGTAAATTATGTTCAGTATACTAGAGTTGACTGTAGTTAGTTATACTCCGTACCCAGCTCGCATCAACGCTTTTGCATAGGTGTACAGATATATATGCATGCATAAATATACACACATGTGCATACATATTAACGAACGCATTTACACACATAACCGATTATTTATCATACATTACAATACGGTACTAATATGTTAAACCAAGAAATACATTTAATTCAGCTCCGTATATGTAAATAATATACAGTCGAGATTGTTTTAATTGTAATATAAACTAATTTTAATACTATAAACTATATATATAATAGAACACTTCCTTTTAGTTTTACATTATTTAGTAAGATATACTTTTTTTTACAGCTGCTAATTATATTGGTGACGTCTGTGTGATAAACGCAGATTGTCATGTGACCAATTCGATGTGCAATGATGGCATTTGCACGTGCAGCCTGGGCTACATGTTCTCACCCTCGGACTCGGCATGTTAAGGTACGGCCAAACCTAGCGCGGGAAACGCAGCGGTTCCCGCGCTAGGTTTGGCCGTACCTTAACACTGGTAAAGTATTC
>JAUTBZ010183539.1:0-22733 GCA_032361785.1 Lepetodrilus galriftensis | reverse complement strand
TCTGTAGAGTGTAGTATAAGGATATATTTTCACTCATATATTCCGCTATCCTACTGCCAAGCGTATAATAAAAATATTTATTTCTGTTTCCTCCATGTGTAACTTTTCATGTACAGTGCTCCCTCGATATAACGCCCTTCGATGCACCGCGGATTCGGATACAACCCATTAACAAATATATATATTTAAATAAATAAATAAAAAATGTTCTCCAATTATATTTGTTGATATAACGCAGGTATTATAACGCTGGTCATGTCATGGACCCCAACTTCAGCATTATATCTAGGGAGCACTATACCTTTTCCTTATTTTTCATGTATATTTGTACATTTATTGTCGTCGCCTATGGGTGAAATATTCCTGCTGCGACAGAAAGCATTAACTAAATCAATATTTCTTATTTATTCTTCTTCTCGTCATGTTTCCCATATTTCAGTTATTTTCGCCCTATGTCCCATATTTTTATGTCCATATTTTATCTCCATAGTCCCCATTGATAATTGAGTGTAAATATGTTACTTTTCTAGCATTTTATGAATGCTTCAAGAGATATTAGAGATAATAGAACATTTCGCTGCTGTTTTTCTAATATTTTACATGTGCATTAATAATATAATGTTATTGTTGTGTTTCAGGCAATATTACTGGTATGATGACAAAGGCAAGAAATACAAGTACTCCGCCCCTCAGTATATAGACTTCGTCATGACGTATATCCAGAAAACAATCACAGACGAAACTGTCTTCCCCACAAAATTTGGTTAGTTTTATTAGTGTACTTTTATTTTTAGTTCCTGAACCAAAGTCATCAAATGGCCCGAGCTATCGGGCTTACTAGTGTTAATTTCAATCCATGCTCCATTTAATCATCGTTCCCGCAGCGACGTTAAACTCCATATTTACTCACCCATTCAATCCACATGCATCGGGTTCTCAATTTTCGAAACTCGAGTTAATATCACTTTGTTTCCCCTCCATTTCGAAACTCAAGTTAATATCACTTTGTTTCTCCTCCATTTCCAGGTCAAGTCTTCCCGAACTCGTTCGAAACGATCGTGAAGAAGATCCATCGTTACTTCCTGCAAGTATTAGCGCACCTGTACCACGCCCACTACCGGGAGCTCATCGTGCTGGGGCTCCACGGGCACCTCAACAGTCTCTTCACGCACTTCATGGTGTTCAACACGGAGTTCAACCTGCTGGAAGACAAGGACACGGAGGTCCTACAGGACCTGGTGGTTGCCCTGGTCAAGTACCTCAGTGAGAGCAACAACACCGTGCGACAATCGGAAACGGACGGCTCGGACAAATCGGAAGACACTAGTCCGTCACAGCCCGAGAAACAGCTACTGCAGACATAGCGAATTCCATATTTCGACTCCCCCTCCCTCCCTCCCTCCCCACACCCCCCGTAAAATTACCTACCGTTTATTCCTCCCCCTCTCCCCGACCCTCTCCCGTCTTTCATGTCGATGTGTAACGTTTTTCAGTGCGGACTCAGGACTCGGGTGCGAGAATCACGGAGAAATGCGACAGTGGTGCTGATAGGAAGAAGCAGCATGTAGAGCAGCATGTAGAAGATCAAATCGAGAGAAAAGGGAAATTCTTTTTGGACGTCGCGTGTGCTTCTAGAGTAGTGTAGGCTGAGAAATACGACAGAGGTGCTGATAGGAAGAAGCAGCATGTAGAGCAGCAAATCTAGACACAAATTAAATTATTTCCGGACGTCACGTGTGCTTAGAGCGTAGTGTAAGCTGCTGGACGGGTGACGCAAAGTGACGATTTCTCAAACAGCAAAATCTGGCGCCGAGATTACGAAACATTTTGAGTATGATTTCATGCTCAAGCTCAGATATTATACAAGGATTTGTGAAAATGTTTTTCGAGTTGAGCATGAATTCATATCCCAAAAATATTTTCCGTAATCTGGGGTTCTGCTTTGCTGAAATCTGGAAGAGGTGCTGCATGGATAGTTAGTAAACCAAAGAAACTCTGAGGGACTTTCTGAATGGAGACCTGTGAAATACGAAATGGCATAAATGGATCTGCTGCACCAGGAGTTAATTATAAACTATGGTATACCATTGGAAGCGCAAGTCTTCAGAAACTACTGGAGCCAGATGAGGACTTTACAAAGACGATCTTCTACACAGCGGTGGATAATAGTTCCCAGTAGTGACATGTAGCACTCGACTTCACGTTGATGTAGTAGTTGCAAGGAAATTAGTGAATAGCAATGTATAATGAAACGAGATGCAATAGGTGGGGCTTGTTTTAATGCAAGGACTAGATATATTTAGTCAGTCAGTCGCAATGGTTGTTTGTCTGGCTTAAATCCAAGGTATATTTACCATACCACGACTTCCTGATTTTAGGCCCACGGGCTTAAATTTGGATTTAATGTTAGAATAATCTCCCCTGTGCTAAACGGAGTTACTCTCCCTATGATGTAACCACGTGGGTTTTCATCAATGCATGTCGAGTATGTGATTGGTCGTTACGAATTTAAACCCTGGGCCTAAAGTTTCTGTTTTCAAATGTGTCATTTTCCGTAATCAATGCCTCGTAGTCTTAGGTAGGCTGGCACTTTCGTACATCATCGATAATTTCGCACAGGACGGTTGGTCAATATGTAATTAGATTGCATTGATGTTATTCAACGTTCTCCTGTTTCTCTAACTCTCTCAATGCTGGAGGCAACTGACGATGCTCTAAAAGGCTGTACCTTCGACTAATCCAGCATGGAGAGGGTTAACTGTGGTTGGACCTAGGACTGGCCTGCAGATAACAAAACCTTTCTGAGTACGATTCGAGTTGGCTTGTTCACAAATCCTGATATGAAATTTGAGCTTGAGCATGAAATTGTACTCATAAAGTTTTGTAATCTCTAGGCCTAGAAGAACTAAAACTAGGATCAAGACCGGAGTTTAACAAAAGGGTCGTACTGTAGTGCGGGCGTAAAACAGACATGCACCATGATTTTGCGATGGCAGAAAATGACGTAAAGCTCAATAACTGAATCTTGAAAGCGGTTCTAAACCCCAATAAAAATTTAAAAATACATTGTAGGTCCAGACTTTTCGTGAAACAAAAAAATATTTTTAAAAAACAATTTAAAAAACAATGTAGTCCCCGATTACAGGTATGACCCTTTCTGTGAAACAAAGTCCAAATCTGGAACTAGAACTGAAACCATAACTGAAACTGGAATGTAGAACTAGAACTGGATTCTAGAACCTGAAACTGGAATCTAGAACCAGATCCTGAAGAGCGCAAGAGGAAGCATTCTCATGAGAAAGTCCCCTTTAGGTCTCGCAATGATTTGGATTGATATGACTTCATAATTTGCTTTTGGGTGATATTTCTTATTGTTTGTGTTGATGTTATATTATTTGGTCTGTGTTGAAATGTGTTGATACCGATATATTGTCCCATTTGGAAATTGATTTGCATAGTTTTCAGGCCCCCGTTCCACAGAATGATCGGTGCTACTTGAGTCTTGACTGTATAATACAGCAATAGAAACTAACTTTAAAACTTGCTAGCCCCGAATAGTGATAACAAAACAAATGTTATGAATTTCTACTAGCCCTTAGGATACCTCTAGTATCATGAGAAATGGCCTGGGCTAGCGGCTAGTGTTCATTTTGATCCATGTGTTAATGTATACTGCGTCAGAGGTCAGTTTTGGGGTAATAAAAGTGTGTATTATGCACGGGATATAACGGTACTAATTTCGATCCATCTGTTAATGTATACTATAGGAGTTAAGACTCTCGTAGCGCTACGCTCGTTAAGTGGAACGGGATTTGAATATTTCTTGCCGAGAGGCAGGGAATGATATAGTATAAAATGAACCAATGGTTCCAATGCTGTAGCAAGAGAGAATAGAGTAGGATTAAAACTACACATATTTATCACCACCATACATTTTAATATTATTGAAAAGGTAATACTATGTGTTATTTCAGCATGAGGTGAAAACCACATCAGGTTGTTTGATGTCTCTTGGGGTGCGTTCAAAGACACGAGGGCTGAGTAAGCCGCTTAGCTAAACTGGTTCCCTGTCACATGTATGCTTCATACGACTCTTGAGACTGTGGCTAGTTTGGTGAGCCGGCTTGTGTCTTTGAACGCACCCCTGTTGAGATGGTGATGCGTACCCGTGGTAAGACTGTGACGTATGTTTGCAACAGGGACACTGTGGTCGTATTTTGGGTTATGCTTGCTACGTAGCCGAGTGTATTGTAGAGTGTGTGGGAACGTTAAAGCGTTCCGTTATGTTTACCACGACGCGTACTGTATAACACAGATTCCACTCAATCCTTCAGCATCGTTATCCTTCCTGTTTCAATGCCGTTTGATAATATGTTGTCATAGCTGGTTAGCTAGATTATAATACATTGATATGTTGTTGTGTGTCTGTTGAACTATACAATATGCATTTAGAATCATACGAGACTCCACATAGACGTGGTAGTCGGTCATCTGTCATCGTCATCTTCTCCATTTACTTCTATTTATGCATTACTTGGTGGTCACTTCCCCAGCAGGTTTTCTTAGTTACAGCTAATAGGTATGAGAGAGGCTAGAATGTTGTTAAATTATTTATTATTAGATGCAAAATTAACCCTCTCTCTGCTGGATTAAAACCCACAATTGCTGCTCTATATAGCACATCTGGTTGTTAAAAAAAAAACCAGGGCCATATAATGATATATAGGGGCAAATTGAATTAATGTTATAATAAGAAATACCAAATTTATATCACCATTTTTATCAATGCCATAGGCAAATGGAATTTATATTATAATAATATCATACTAAATCCCAAATTTATATGGTGATGTTTTATCAATGTCGTATTAGGCAAATTGAATCGATATCATATGGTAATAAAAATAATAATAGCAAATTTATATGGCACCATTTTATCAATGCCATATTAGGCATCTTTGGTTGTCTGTAGCAGGTAGAGGGTTAATGATTTCAGTGTTGGCAAGAAGACTATTTTCCCACTGTTGTGTAGTTAACTTTTTAAGTTTGTGTCTTCTATTTACAAAGAATTGACGGCTTGTGTAGGTGCTATTTTTCTCTATGGTCTCATCTAAAAAATCCAAAGTAGTTGGGAATGTGAGGGGAATGGGTTGGGAATGTGAGGGGAATGGGGTGGGTTTTTTCTTTCTGTTGGTGCCAAAATAATGTTTCTGTGGACAAAACTCCAATGACGGCCAATCATGCCAATTAGACTGGTTCTCGTGAATCGAACTCTGAGCCACTAGGTAGATATGGGTGCTTCTGTAGTTATAAACCATGAAGTCTTCACGTTGCTGCATAGTCCCAAACATTTCTGCAAGAATTGCAATTGTCTGATTAAGTTGCTGACTTCCTGTTGAGCACTTCCTGTCAAATAAGATGTTCGCTAAGCAACTTCCTGTTTGGCACTGCCAAATAAGATGTTCGCAAAGCAAATTCCTGTTGGGCACTGCTAAATAAGATGTTCGCAAAGCATTTTCCTGTTGGGCACTGCCAAATAAAATGTCCGTTGAGCAACTTCCTGTTAGGAACTCCCTCGAAAAGAACATGTCTGCCAAGCTAATTTATGCGATTACCAAATATAACTGATGTGTAGAGTTGAACTGACACTTTTCAGTGCCTGTGTTGTTTATCACTTGCTAAAATGTTTACTATTAACCCTCTCCATGCTGGAGGCAACTGGAGATGCCCTAAAGAGCAGTACTTGTGCCTAATCCAGCAGGGAGAGGGTTAAGTGACCTTGTGCCATGAGAATTCAAATTGTATTTAGTATAATATGTGCTTGCTATTGTCTTGTTTTATCATTATGTTGGGTTGTATTATTATTATTATTATTATTATTATTATTATTTGTAATTTTTACATATATCTTTTGGCAGTCTTGTCTATGTCAGAAATGATCAAGCTTTCAGTTTATAAATTCTATTTATGTTGAGTGTATACATTTTAATTAAAAAGTGGAGAGCCCATCTCAATAATAATTCACTTGGCGATCAAAATAGCCCAAATGTAAAGGAACGAAAACAGTGGGTGATTAACTCAACTCGTGGCCTAGTAATCAGATAACATATAGACTCTCTCGGTTCACGATTGGCTGGTTTAAGTCCCAAGGCCCAGTCAACAAATCTGACTGACATTTGCGAACGAATGTCCGAATGTCGATCGCACAATGACTTGGGTACTGTTGCAACTTACTTTTGTTTCACTGAACAGAAACATTTGCATAATATGGAGATTTGAGTTTTGTATATTTCACTGTGTTTGTTTATCCTGCATTGGACTGTGTGTATTACTATGTCACTGTCAGGCTAATATTGTATTTCTATTCTATTATTCTATTTACCAAGGTATTGTTTCACGACGATCTCGTTTCCACTATAAAGACAATAGCATTTTGGTATCCGTCTCTCGGATGTCGTCGCAAATGGGTGAAAGATTCCTGCAGCGACATTAAACTCCCATCATCAATCACTCTCCGACAGTTACGAGTAAGTGAATATGGAGTTTAACGTCGTCGCTGCGGGAATCTTTCATCCATTTGCGACGAGACAGCTACGAGGGCGCCATGGTCTTGTAGTGATAGTGAGAGGATCGCGAAACTCCACCCGGGTCAATTTGTGGGGAAATGCTGTTTAGATGTGTTAATGTTGATGTACTAATATTTAGTCAGACACAATACATTTTGCTGTACAAGCATTGATATAATATACAAATGTTAACGCATTGACACAAGTATAAAGTAGCTGATTGCTATATATATATATAAATATACAAATTACTGTATTGCTATATATAGTAAGGCATTGCTTTATACAAAGTACAGTGCTCCCTCGATATAACGCCCTTCAATGCACCACGGATTCAGATACAACGTGCGGTCCAACGTGGACCCCATTTTAAAAAAGAAATTTTTTAAATACATATTTTTCACCAATTATATTCGTTGATATAACGCGGGTGTTATAACATGGGTGGCATGTCATGGACTCCAACTTTAGCGTTATATCGAGGGAGCACTGTATAAAGACATAGTATGTGCTAGTGTCATCACCCATCATTCTTTGAATTCTGTAGACAATTCATGTATGTGGTATTTATGTATTTCTTTCTTACTGGTGTGTCGCTTGTTTGACCGACTAGCATCTGTACAATGTTGTGTGTGAGCGTGTGTGTGTGTATGTGTGCGTGCGTGTGGGTGTGTTATGTTTCAATGTATGCCTTCTGAAATCATCAATTTAACAAGATTCATATGGAGCTTGGAAATGCCCTTGAAATTTGATGTTTGAAAAGCCCTTGAAATTCAAGGATTGTCTTTAAACAGCCTTATGTTCTAAAATACCTTGGAGAGAAAAAAAAGCGTGAATATTTGTGTAATGCATTTGAAGTGCTTTTTGATATTGAACAGGAAAAGTACTTTCAAATTTCAACAAAGTAATCAATTTTTAATACATGTTTAGCATACAATATGGAAGTAATAACAAAATAGGAAAGTCTAGTTTTGTGTTCAGGCCGAAAAACATTGTGGTACAACAAGAACAATGGTTGAACAGTTTCATTTACATTGATACGTCACAAACACGTGTAAAAAAAATTCATTGATTTATTTATCATTATTAAATATAGTTTTAATGTAAATTGGATGAATAATGTTGTACATTCTAGAATACATTTTATTTCAAATTGAAAGGTCGTCAAAAAACAAATATAATACATTGAAAATGTCCTCGAAATGCCTTTAATTTGGTGGTTGTCTGCATGAACCTTGTTTAAATTTGAAGGGGTAATATTATACTGTTATGTGAAACTGTGATATATTGGTCGAACAAGAGTGGAAACATACTAATAAATGTTCATTATTAATTGTGATTTTTCTTTTATCAGGGGGTTGAGTGATTGGTCCATGTTTTGTTAGTTTTTAGGGACATTTCCATTAGAAATACTGCATAAAATAATGTGAAAAGCTTATTATTAAGTTCTTAATATTTCCGGTCTTAAAATTCTATATTGCAATGGCAGCACTTGCTTGATCTTGATATGGTACCGGGTAATAATACAAATTACAACAAAAATATATCGCTAATATTTTGACATCCTCTATATCCAGACTTGGTGATGTCTTTCTTGCACTACGTACGTGTGGCACATGTAAAGGGGCACCGAACCTGAATTTAGAGGATGTTATGACAGCTTTTATCAGTCATCGAATCGTAACGTATATATTGTTTATTGCACCAGAAGTAATTACAAAATACACAAATTATCTTTGTTAATTTACATAAAGTCTAAGAATATGGTTTGAAATCAAATAAAGCCAATAGTGCTACCGATATTCGCACTGTGATATTAAACATAGTTAGAAAAAAACGTATTGTGATCTCCCTATTTCTAGAAGAGCATCCCTGATGATTAACTTATTACCTTGTGAGAAATATTGAAACTTGTACAAATAACAAAGGGGCAGGACCCTTACTACAAGCCGTGGTGTAAGTGAAAGAATCTTGAAAGAGACTTTAAACCTCAATTAATACTAACAAAATAAATATTAAAATATTATCATTTTGTTTTAAATAATTTAAAAAATCATTAAAATAATATTTAAAATATTAAAAAATATTAAATAATTTTAATGTGAGTGCTATGTATAAGAATCTTGAAAGTGGCTCTAAACCACTGCTATATCACAATCACAGTAGGCAAGCTTTAATGTAATGTTAACTCAATATACATTAAGTTCCTTTCATATGGTTAGTGCCAATTTATTTGACTTTATGCGCATGTTAGTTTAGCATGGTAATGATCTCATTTTGTCATTTATATTATGTCACGTTCTGCATTTCTAAAGTTATTACTCAGATATTGAATAGTAGTAATAATAGTAATAATGTGCACATGTATATTGCGTCAAATCCACGCTTGAAAGCGTGCTAAACACGCTACATTATTACCCTGGTCGGTAGATCAGTGTTCTCATTTTCCTTCTCAACTCCCTGGGGAGTATACAACCCAAGCTGCCATTCAAGGCTATAATTCTGATTCACATGCATGTCTGTGTCATTGTCAGATGCCCGTTCTCTGTTGGGCGGTATCGTCATGTGGATGGGTGAAAGATTCCCGCTGCGACATAGAACAATATTTAACTCCCTCTGCTGGGCGAATGTGTGGAGTTAGTACGATAAGATGGATCTGTTGAGTGGTAGTGAAACTTTGTCCCGAGTGCTTGTTATCAGGAAATCATCCCAAATATGTGTGTTTTTAGTGTCTGTCCATACACTAGTGTTCTCTCAATGATCACTACATACAATGGATGGACAAGCGAATGTGTCGAAACTGTGAAACATAATATCAATTTGCATTTACTGTCATCACGTCATTGATACACGATACATTTTAATCCTATGTCAAAAATAAACCTATATTATGATGAAGAAGACGAAGAGTTCTGTTATTCTTTTCACACACTAACGACAGATGTACCACTGTCTTGTCCTCCCGCAGCGATGTTAACCTCCATATTCACTCACTGTCTTGTCCTTTAACCAGATGTGCCTGTGTGGCTAATCCAGCTGGGAGAGGGTTAATGAACATTGTAGAAGTCATTTGCATTCATAACTCAATGATTCCATAGCAAGAAGATCAGTCTCGTTCAAATTGGATATGAAACCGACTCAGATATTTAGACACTCACTAGTTCCAAAAATGTTTTATCCTCTCCATGCTGGGGGCAACCGGAAATTACCCTAACTAGCAGAGCCTATGTCTAATCCAGCCGATAGGGTTCAGGATGGAAACGAGATCGATTGAAGACATCATGGAATACTTCTAAGCCTTCTAAGCTTCATGGCACAATGAATACCAGTGATTTGATATTCATGGTCTATTGTGGATTTACTCGACATACCACCAGAACATTGGATGTAATGATTGGCCCGACAGTGGATCTAGAAGTTGCAAATTTAACTAATAAATACACTGATTTCTGCAGATCCACAATAAATTGTCATGTCGGCCTACAACTCTGACATTGAGTGGTATAATACAGTAGACCTCGTATATAACGTACTCATTGGGACCAGCTATTTTCATACGTTATATGCGCAAAGTCTGTTATATGCATATGCCGTAATTAGCGTTAAACGGGACGGGGACTTCAGATTCAGTACGTTATAGGTGAGTGTCTAGTTTATCTGAGGCCAGTATATGCGAGGGCTACTGTTTGTATGGCTTTATGCCAGTCTCATTAAAACTAGATCCGTAACTAACGCTCAAACAGATATGTGATACTCGCTCATTATGCCAACTTAATACTGCTACGACAAATTTATCTTGCCAACATGTTTCTATCAGATTGTAAAAGAATTGAGACATTTCTTGAAAATACTACGTATTTATTGTAAACATGATCACAAAAGTCAACAGTACAGATTTTTTTATAAAAAGTATGCAACACAGGATACACAGAATATTATCAAGGTAATCAAAGAATTTGAAATGGAAGCATTTAAATGTCTGCATCAGTATCAGCAATGACTCATGATGAGCAGTACAATAATCTTTTAATATATATTTTTTGTAATTGGGGTTTATAGTCGCTTTCTAGATTCTTTCACTAATACAACGACTTGTCAGTTTAGGGCAGGAGGCGTCAGTAGCCGAGATGCGAAGGCTGTAAATAGCGAGCCGCGATTTAATGCCATTATAATGGAACAATACCGCCATCAGTCTCAGACCTCTTCACAACTCTTTGCTTATACAGTGCTCCCTCGATATAATGCCGCTTCGATGCACCGCGGATTCGGATACGCGGAGTCCAACGTGGACCCCATTTAAATTTTATTTTTAGTTTTTCCTCCAATTATATTCATTGATATAACGCGGGTATTATAACGCGGGTGGCATGTAATGGACCCCAACTTCAGCGTTATATCGAGGGAGCACTGTAATATCAATATATTATATTTTTTGTTATATGATAGAACAGTAATGTCATTACAATGGGCCCCCACCAGTGTGACATCTCTTCACGAGTCTTTCCTTATTCCTAAAATAATATTGATATTTTCTTTTCTATTTTTATAAGATAGACCATGCCAATGATTTCTTAAAAACTTATTTAAAAAATAATATCACTTTCTTTTTTCTATTTGTATGGTTGAACGGTAATGTCATCATAATGGACCAATAACACCCCCACTGAAGTACGACACTTCTAGTTGAGTCTTGACTTATTATCTTCTATTTTTATATGGTAGACTATTAACCCTCTCCCTGCTGAATTGTTCCATTGTGCATGTGTTTTGGGCAGCAGTACCAGTGAGGAGGTTAATGCCGTTATATACTGGGCCAACACCCAACCAATTCACAAATCTTTTGCCGATTTCTAAAATAATATCGCTATTTTATGTTCTCATTTTGTACGGTAGAATAGTAATGCAGTCATGATGGACTAACACCCCAACCAATGTGACTGACACCTCTTCACAAGTGTTTTCTTATTTCTAAAATAACATCGCCATTTTATTTCCTCTTTTTATACGGTAGAATGGTAATGTCATCATAATGGACCAACACTCCACCGAAGTGCGACACTTCTTGTCGAGTCTTGACCGAATTGGGACCGATCGTGAAAAACACATGCTCGCCTTTGTTCACGTGACTGACCGCCATGGCGGTCGCCGTGTCATGCCTCATGAAACTCGCCGGCCCGTTGGTAGGAAAGCTCAACCGCGAATATCCTGAAGCAAGTATAGCGAATCCTTTAACAATGCTGACACTTCCTCTGGAATTCATGAAAACCACATTCAACCAGAACATGTAGGTTCCGGCCACCGGGGCCGTGAAATAGCCGGTCGTAATATTGTATGCATTCCCGTCATTGTAATGTACCTCCCTGTATTTTAACAGGATCGTGCTGTCGTTATCAGTTTTCTGCGATGCCTGAAATCCTACGTTCATACCGGCATAGTCTGAAACAAAGACGGGGTACAATGTCATGTCTACATATAATAGTTTAGGCGTATTATAATTCTTGGTCTGAAATGAAAAATAGATTATGATTTCATGCCACATTAAAATGTCCTGGTCTGAAATGGAAACATGTTTATGATTTCATGTCCAAATGTAAAAGCTTAGATAGGTGCCACATTAAAATGTCCTGGTCTGAAATGGAAACATGTTTATGATTTCAGTCCAAATGTAAAAATCAGTCCTGTTCTACATTGTAAAAATGTTAACCCTTTATGCTGGAGATGTAGGTCATGTTTCAGAGGGTGTCGACCCAGCAGGAAGAGGGTTAAAGTGGCAAGAATATTTTTATAGGTCAAAGATCATTAACAAAGATACAACCATCTTTCCCCGTAAGATATAAAAAAAGTTTCCCAGATTTTTTGCTAATCTAGAAATATGTTGGGGTGTTTTCTGAATTATTTACGCCTGCCCTCTGAATTAGTGAGAACAATTCTGAATAAATGTAAATATTTTGAAAACTAGTTTATTGATTGATAAATGTGTTGAATATCAATAAAGTATCATTGTCATTATATATCTGTCGTCATGGTTATTTCCGTCATATATAATATATATTTCCATGTGGTAATTCAAGTTGTGTCAGATAGATGACGAAAAGTCAAACTAACTTCGGTGGTATGTTTTGAGACTAATTCTGGACTGAATGGAGTGCCAGTATATTTATTTGAATCGGGGGGTTTAAGATACATTTTTAAGATTATTTTGCTCACATCATGGTTTGTCAGTTTATGGCATGAGAAAACCTGCAACACTTTAGGACTGAGCGTTGCAGTAAACCTGCAAACACTTGCTGATAGTGATGAACCTAGTATGACAACTTTTGTCAGTACCGGTATTGTGATTTACTGGTATTCTATATTGTATTTGCTGGCACTATAAAATATTAAATAATTTGACAACTATTAGGTCTATGAAAGCACTTGAGGAGCAAAATGGATCAAATCTACACTATAATTATAATATAATAAAAAAAATATATATATTTTTCCTAAAAGTGAAAATAAATAAGTTTTCAGTGGATCCGACATCAACCGGGTCTCAATTATGGCCTTAGGCAGGTCAACTATCATGCCTTTTACCATGTTTAATATCATGCAATAGTATTTCCTACAAACCCAAAGTAGTAATCAGAATGTATACACACCTATCCGCAATGTCAGATTCTTGTTAATTTTATCCAAATCTTCCTCAACACGGCTGATGTTAAACCAAGTCAACAAGTCAGATTTTTGGGCTTGTGATGCAACGGATGTGAAGTTTTCCGTCACTTTTCTATCCAGAGACTCGATGTTCGTGAACGCCTTCTGAACATCTTCTTTATTGACTGCTGTAAGTGCCTGTATAGCAGTTATGTCCCCTTGAGTATTTTCTTTGTCGAGTTTCAGCTGGGCGGTCGTTTCCTCCTTCCATTTTTCCAGATCCTGGACGTCGGTTATCGTCTTGTTCAACTGGAAGCTGATCTTCAGTATTTTAGTCTCCAGTTCTTTGTCCCGAGGTGGCGGCGTGACTTCAGGTTTTGGCGTCGGAGGAGGTGGCGGTGGTGGAGGTGGCGGTTTGGGGTCGGCTTTTAAACGAGCGACGTCGGCTTTCATTAACGCTATTTCCGTGCGGTCCGGTAGCATCTGCTGATCCCTCTTCAGCAAGGCGATGTCGGTCAACAGCGACCGGAAATCATCCTTCAGCGTCTTCATCTCGGTCTTGACACTGGCCAACTCATCGGTTTTCACTCTCAACTGGGCCCAAACACTCGTCAGTTGATTGCGATTTGCGCTCATGTCCAGACGTAAATTTTGTACCTCCTTTTCCAACAAAGCAATGCGACTTTCAAGCTTAGAAGTTCCCACATTGTCATTGTGGGGGACGATGGCATCGCGGTTGACGATTGCATTATTATGGTGGACGATCTGTTGCCGGCTGATTGGTATTAATACTGCCGATATTGTTGGGAAGACAACAGCTAAAACTACCGCATTAATGCACATAATTTCTGAAATAAACGTATTTGTAGATTAACATACGTTTTTGTCAGGAAATATGCCGACAGTGTCACGTGCTCAGCCTGTATACGTGTACTCACAATCTGTATACGTGTACTCACAATCTGAATATTGCTTCATATATTATAATATTCCTCGAACACGATATCTCAGGTTTTTAGAAACAATATCACAGCATCGCCTTCGGATCTGAAAGGAGTCATAAATCCGAAAAAAGAAAATGTTATCAATGAAAGTTTTCATCATCTTCAGCCATGTTTTCACAACTGGACCTCGGTTCACTGAAGACCAGAATAATTGCTATTCCATGGTTACGTACGATACCTCGATTTCTGCCAGAATGTTCCTGGTATCACATGACAACTCTGTAACTCATAGCCATCATGATACTGTGATCAATATAAAATTAATATCAAGTCTATGGAATACTCTTTTTCTGGATCATGTTCACAGATATTATGCAGTTATATTATAAAGTTTTTTATTTTTTTATTATTCCCACAACCGATCGAAATGAAGAATCTCACCGGAGTGCATTTTTATATCGTCATTCTACGAGTTGATAACATTCCCAGATTTGAGGCTCATTGTTTTTTAACACACTCGTACTACCCTCATAATTCTGGAGTTTTAACATCTTACGGTTATCTTTCATATATTTGCGACGATGAATTCCCAGATAAAATTTGAGCTTGAGCATGAAATCATACTCAAATGGATTCATAATCTTATGACCAGGGTATCGTTTCTCGAAGCTCTTAGCAATGCATTAGCTATCGGCAAAGAGAGTGCTATGGTCCCTTAGCGGCTAAGAGAGCTTCGAGGAACGATACCCAGATTCATTCAGCAATTCCGTATTCCGTTAAATACAAATAACACTCATTATACAGACATACAAAATCAAACACTTTATTGGACTTAATATTAACATAAATATATACATCAGAGATGGTATGTATGTCTTCTACATAGATATATACAACTATATTATGCATGATATACAATTATCACTTATAGCATTGTTGTATGCTCCTTTTTGTATGTTCAGAGTACATTCTGGGTTTTGCATTGAACACAAAGGCATACTGTAATTTGATATATGAGTTCTTTCATTGGTGATTGCTATGAAATGTCACAAAATCTACAACATAAAATACTGAAGCACTAGAAATGCCATTCCAGATTTTTGATTTCACGATTTGCTTAACCCTCTCCCTGCTGGATTAGATACAGACCAAGCTCTTTAACCCTCTCCCTGCTGGATTAGGCACAGGTATGCTCTTTAGGGCACATCCGGTTGCCTGCAGCATGCAGAGGGTTAAGGCAGCTCTGGTTGCCTGCACCAGTAAGAGGGTTAATGTACTTAGAACCCAACACCAAGAACTCGTTTGGATTTGTGCTCAACACTTGTTTTGTGAAAGTGAGTGAGTGATTATGGAGTTTAACATTCCTGCGGGAATCTTGCAAAGATTTTGTGAAAGACAAATGTTAGTACCCTCATGGTTTATTTGGATCTGTGGAGTATTGAGGGGCGTTATAATCGAGGTAACATTGTATTAATTTTCAAATTTAATATTTTCAAGGTGTTGAAATAATCTAATCCAATTCAAGTCCCTTTAATTTTCTATCCAATCACAACCATCATTATATAAATATTACATGCATATGCATTCTAAAGATAGTTCAACTCAATCCTCAGGTCTATATTCAAATCTTAACGCCTTCTTCTAGAACAAATAAGTAGTCAATTTAATAATGATCATGCCAATCAAAATTGCACTATATAAATTAGTTCCTATCAGAAACAGATACAATAGAATTGTTTTCTATTTCTGCAATATCTTTTTACTACCTTTCCAAAGAAATTATTTAAATAATAAAATTTAAAATCTTAAAAATCTTTTCACAATGATGAATGAAGACATATTTGTACATAGAAGTAAATTTATATTATGGCAGTAAAGTTTGTTTTCCTCCAAATGTTTATTGTGTGGATTGATCGAACAAAAGCTGATAACTGGCATGGTGAGTGGTCACTAAATGAAAAATATTCTGGTTGCCTTTTAGACTGGTCAAGTGATCAAAATCCATTACCACTGCATCTTTGGGACAGTATACGAGTTACAAAAACAGTAATTTACAGTTAAAACTACACCGTAACAATATTATCTGTCAAGGACTTTATACTGATCCATACTCAAGCGGCCTTGAACTAAAATAATTATTCTTCAGATTCATAAATAATCATGCACAAACAAAATTACCTTCCTGGTGTGTACAATGTGTTAACCCTATCCCTGCTGTATTAGACAGACACAGCTTATTTGGGCATCTCCAGTTGCCTACAGCATGGAGAGGGTTAAATAAAACATTGATCTGGAATTAAAATATCTGGTGTAAACTTTCTATCAGCAACAAAAAGAAATAACTGCACAAACACGAAATTGGCACATTTTAACATGTTTAAAATTATCATCGAAACAAATTATCCATAACAAAACAAAAAGACTGGTTCAAATAAACAGTAACGATGAGAACTGTTCGTAATTATTAACTACTCATCATCGAAACAAAAATCTGGTTCAAAGAATTATTATTAATTATAAATTATCGTTGATTAAGATTCTGGGAAGTGCATGCAAAACTACCACCATAAATAGTCGAGTCGTCACAGAGTACAAAGTGTCAATAATGGTGCGACAACTGAAATTAGTCGAGATACAAATATAACCATTGATTGTCTGTGAGGGTCAAACTCAATAATACCTTCTCACGTTCACAAAGGTTCACAAAGGTTCCACGCTTTGAACATCTCAATGTCAAGCCAATATTCCATAAAACCATTCCTTACACGCCCCAAACCCACACGCCCACCCTTCTCTCATCCCCCATCCACACTCCAAGTTAAAACAACCATTGGATAAACTATTCACCATCCAGGGCTAAGAATGTTGCACAATGTTTAACCCCCCTCCCTGCTGAAGGCGACTTAGGTTGCCCCCATCACATGCAGAAATAGAACACTTTGATTTTATTCAGCAGGGAGAAGGTTAAGGCATGTCCGGTTGCCTCCAGCATGGATAAGGTTAAGGGGCAGTTAAAGGGAGACACAACTAGACAGTACACATTATCACAAAGCCAACCATCACAAGGTTAATCCCAATTCATCAGTAAACAATAGTCTACGGACACGTGCGTAGTTCATGGATCACATTTCTCCAGTCTACCAAGAGTTCCAATATTTATACATTTTTTTCTTTTATTAATTGAGGTTTAGAGCTTTTTTCAAAGATTCTTTCACAACTATCATTTAGGTCCACATGAAATTTGGCCCATGTGCTCCCATTATGGAAGGTCTTTTCATATTTAGGCCCATGGGCATATATTCAGATTTAATAGTACAGGGCCGGTATTCATAAAGGGGCTTAAGTCAGTTTTTGATGACCAAATATATAGCAAAAACTGACTTAGCATGGGTCAATGTATGCATTAATGCATGGTATATAAATAATAGATTGTTCCAAAACACTGGGCCTAATTTCAAAATACAATTTGATTTTTCAAAAGTGTTATTTTCTGTAAATAAATCGAAACTCTAAATATGGGAACTCCTGGTACGAAAAATAAAATATCGTACATATAAAAAAAAAATCTGTGTATGTTGTTGGGCATCTTTGGATATTGACAATCAAAGGGATAAATAAAAGGTAGCATTTATACAGTAAATAAGCATGGAAGACTTATGCAGCTAGTTTTCCAAACTCTTTAGCAAAAGAATTACAGAGCTTATGGTTGGCGTTACAGAACTGCCTGCATTCCACATGAATCACAATTAACCCTCTCCCTGCTGGATTAGACACAGACACTGGGCCCGTATTCTCGAAACTTCTTAGCTAAGAACTTCTTAGTGAGAAAATATCTCTTAAATAAAATAACATGAGCAGAAACCCAGTTAGGCAAATTCTTAGTACTTACGAACTTCTTAGGACTTACGAAGTTTCGAGAATACGGGCCCTGGTCTTTAGGGCATCTTTGGTTGCCTCCAGCATGGGGATGGTTAATATAGAGCTAAACATATATTGGTGCATGATCATAGAAACAATTTCTAAGAACAGTGTACATAAAAGATAGTGTTTTACATCACAGATGGAATCTTTCAACCATATATGATGAGAATGCAATTGCTCGTTTTCTTCTCTCGAGAATAAATATTCTTAAACAGTTAAAAAAAAAGAAAATGCATTAGTTCCTTGGTTCTTCAAAAGAAAAGTCTCATAATAACACAAAGGTCGATCAGTGTCAAAATCATCTTCATGTTTTGCACAGAAACACATTTACAAAAGTGAGTGAATTATTGTTTTACATCACAGCGGGAATCTTTCCCCCATATGTAACAATTTCTTACAGAATATCTTAAATAATTATTGTTCAATTTGTTCTGTTTTCTGTATCAATTTTTATAAAGTAAAACATACCCATATTGTTCAAGAAATTGATTGATTGATTGATTGATTTCTTTCTTTCTTATCGCTCCAGGAAACTTTTTATTTATTTACTTTTTTTTGCATTGCCATTGGGGTTTAGACCCACTTTCAAGTTTCTTTGTAAGTATTTTCAAGACAGGAACGTTCTTGCTTTTGAACAACATCATTGGAACTGATGAGAGTTAAACAATACACCAGCGTTCTTCACACAGATAGCGATGTTTACATGAAAAATTCATTATGACCTATTAGTTGTCACATCATGTAGGTAATTAATTTCAAGATTAAATTACAAACAGGTTAAAACCCAAACTAAGAATTAAAAGGTAGGGTATATTAAAATTACAAATTAGATCAATCCAATGGAACTTATAATCCAAGTGAAATCTAAGTACCATCTAGACAAGACTCCCATAGCTTATATTGATTCAGACCCAACATCACATCAACAAACCAGATGCCAAGTAATTACCAAGCATACAGAGTAATCACCAAGCTTACAGAGTAATCACCAAAGTAATCACCAAGCATACGTAATTACCAAGCACATAGTAATCACCAAGCATATAGAGTAATCACCAAGCACAGAGTAATCACCAAGCTTACAGAGTAATCACCAAGCACAGAGTAATCACCAAGGATACAAACACATTTCCAAAAGTACTACATGGTGATTGTCTTTGCCGAGCAGAAATCACACACACAGAAAAAAAGAAAAGAAAAAAAATAGTATCAGCATTCAAATTGTCAATATAGATAATAGAAAAACGAATATATTCACTTCATGACATTACTAGCCGTACTAGTAATTTATTACTAGTCCTACTAGTTGAAAAATCGTTATAAGCCAATGAAAGATACCAGAAAATTTGCATCTAGCGCAAATCCAGAGTGCCCTCAATTTTAACCCATTTCCTGCTGGACGTAACCATACATGCCCTAAATTAAGATTTTGATTTGTTCCAGCAGGAAGAGGGTTAAAGCAAACAGAATAAGACTATTTCAAGGCAAGGGGATCCCACAGTTCAGCGCACACACACACAGGAAGATGAACGCTTTCAGTCCCAACCTGTGTACAACATTCACTCCAAGTTTTAATATCACAGCTAAAAAGGTTGACGGTATATATAGATATAATATGTGTGTGTATATAGTAGAAGGCTTTGAAGCTTGCTTCAACATCTCGCCATATATGCGAGTCAGATTTTGTTTTTGTTAGACATCACAGCGGGAATATTTCACCCATACGATGATCTCTGTAAGCTGTTAAATATGCTTCAACTATCTTCATGTTATTGACATTAACTATGTCCGTGGGGAAAATTGTACAACATTTGTACAATATTAGGCTGATCCGAGATTATATCAATATATATATTAAATTCGAGATCATATCCGGGGTGAAGGTCTCGCAATATGTCAACGGAAATCTGAAATCAAACTTTTAAATCATCAACTAGTAATAACCCAAAATTGCTTTTTCAAATCAAATTATATAACTAATTTTGTATAGAGATTGTTATTTCAAAGTTTTCATCAAATTTGAATAAAAGCTTCTCAAGTGATTTTGCATTGCTCATTGGAGCAGATCATCCCGCTGAATTCTGAATATATATTTCACATAAAAATCCTAATAGCACAGCAATTATGTGATTTAAATATATGTTCCCACCCTACACCCTCCCAAAAATATAATAATAATAATAATAATAAAATAAAAAATAAATACAATTTAAATTTAAAAAATCAAGTTCTCGTGACCCCAGCAAACTTTACTAAAATTTGAACAAAAACTTGTTACAAGTTACATCCATGATCAGTGGAACATAACATGATCATACAACCTATGATATTCATACTCATAGTCGAGTTGAGCTGAGCGTGATTTAACTCTCTCCATGCAGAAGTCACCTTGAGATGCCTTAACGGTCCGTGTGGGAGGCAAGACATCCAAATGTAACACGGACAGAGAGAGATATCACCACAGAAACTTGAAACAGATTCGAACGACTATTGCAACATCGTTTGTAACCAGCTGCAAGCAATCCCTTGCAGTGCAGGATCCATGTGGGTTTTTTTTCACAGCATCTTCACGTCCAACATTGAATACAGTAGATCAGACTTCATCACCATATAGCAACCAAGACCCGCTGATCCACGGAATGATCCTAGCCCTACCAGAGTTATAACTCCTATATGTTAACGTGAGAGTTACGACTCTCGTAGGACTACCATAGTTCTGCGGAACTGGGGGCACCAGGCCAGAAATGATTATCACCAAGGCAGTGTAGCAGGGGTTGAGTGAACAGAAAGTTCGCAGTCGAACAAGTTCTCATCCTTTCTCTAGCATTCTTTTGAGGTCTTCGAAGATCTAGAAAAGAAGAGAAAAACATCATAAGCCATGTAATATGTATATTCATCTTTACGAAGAAAGCCTCAATTTGAATGTACAATCTCGAGACATACTTTCCACTACGGTATTTGCTAAGACTTTTATTTTATTTTTTTTTATTTGGGGTTTAGAGACGATTTCAAAATTATTTCACTTGTATCACAGTTTGTCA
The DNA here is from genome assembly GCA_032361785.1 of Lepetodrilus galriftensis. Taxonomy (NCBI): domain Eukaryota; kingdom Metazoa; phylum Mollusca; class Gastropoda; order Lepetellida; family Lepetodrilidae; genus Lepetodrilus; species Lepetodrilus galriftensis. The sequence goes on along the minus strand of JAUTBZ010183539.1, from coordinate 1,625 downwards.
ATTTAGGACAGGAGGAAACCCGCAACATCCGTAGCTCTGAATGTTGTAGGAGACCAGCACTGTCTGGTACTGACAGACCAAGGATGATATCTGCATTGCCACTCTACAGACAGCGCAACTTATCAATATCGCGTCAGAGTGTGTGAGTATGGAGTTTAACGTCGCTGCGGGAATCTTTCACCCATTTGCGACGATCGCGTCAGAAATTTAACTTCTTTTGTGAACATTGATGCCGGGCCCCCGGGACGGGATTTGAACTCGGGACATTTGGCTACCACCTGTCCCTTTTTCTTTAAAACACGCAATCAATTCCCGACTTAATAATAAATCCATGCTGAGCATTTAACAACATGTTCACTTCCTTACCTTTAAAACCCAAGCTCTGTTGTGTAGACATTGGTCCAAAAGTTTTTCATTGGTGATGTCCGTACCACTGTCTTGCAATAACTTAACCTGTGGAGAGGAAAACGACATGATCAGCAGGGGCAGACAACTCTTCAGATTCCATGGATTATCTCCACTTCAATGGTAAAAGTTGATATAGAGGGAGTTTGATCAGCCTGCCATGGTAAAGACATACATATGAACTGCGCATGTCTAGTTAGCACGGCGATCGAACATGCTTTAGTAGATTTCCAGTCGTCTGCTACACGCAAGTGCATGCTGCCATCTTGGAAACAGACTAACCCTAGCCCAGCGGTAGGTTGAACCATGGTATATTTGCGACGTCACTTTAGTTGAACCATGGGTAGATTGATCACGTTATAGTCAAACTAGGGTAACTAAGGTAGATCAAACTCACTCATACAAATTTAGCTGTGTAGTAGAAGGTAGTAGAAGGTACTAACATCTACAGGCTCCTAGTCTTCAAGACCTTACAGAAGCATTAGAAGAATGGCAACTAAAGCCGATTTCTGAAATTTGGTAGAAAACTTCGCCAACAGAATATCTGTTGGACCTTAATTTATTTTGAGTATTATATTATTGGCATGGATTGCAGTTCCTTAGCCAGTGAGTGAGTGAATATGGAGTTTAACGTCGCTGCGGGAATCTTTCACCCATTTGCTAGGCCATTATTAAACAATAAATAATTTGACATCAATAAGAATCCACAGTTTCCTCACCTTCGCTAAGCACCTTTTATACAGGTTGTACTTGAAGTGATATAAACTATGGTAGATCCCAACATACTGAGTGGCAATTTTTCCTATATTAAATTCCTGAAAACAAACAATAAAGATTATTATTAAAAATCTTGAAAAAATCCTGAAGTGGTAAGCAAACCACTAGGTGAGTGAATATGATGTTCAATATTGGCAGCTAAATTGATGAAACATTCCTGAGAGCGATTTCATACGCAACTCAACTTAATATTTTTTTTCATAAATCCACGTGCAAGTTTGAGTTTGCAGAAGTATGCAAACAATGAACTCGAACATTAATCAAATGGTCGGATCCTGGCCTCTATTCCACAGAAAGATTGGAAAGATTTGGTGCAAAATAAATATGTACATTACTAGTAAGATGTAAACAGTGTTCGAATTAATAGGGGGTCATTTGAAAATCTGCAATGTTAAAGGTATCTGTGTGACCCCCTGAAAATCACAGATTTTACCACCTTTAAC
>JAUTBZ010183428.1:0-17510 GCA_032361785.1 Lepetodrilus galriftensis | reverse complement strand
ACTATTACTAAGTTTTTTAAAGAGGCAAGCAAACCTTGTCTCTTTTTTTGCTATATCAATAAAAAAATACAAAAAAACCACCTAAATAAAATAACTTAAGTGGTTTTCATTTATTGCTTATTTTCTATTTTAAAATTCTTACTTTACTCTTCCTCTGGCCACTCAACTTTTGCCATAATTTTAGATAACTCACCTTCTTCATTTAACTCTTCTAAAATATCACAGCCACCAACTAACTCGCCATTAACAAACAATTGTGGGAATGTTGGCCACTCCGAAACTTTGACCATATTAGCTCTAATTTCAGGCTCTTCCAAAATATTAATATAAGCAAATGGAACATCTATTTCACTTAATATTTTCACAACTTTTCCAGAAAATCCACATTGTGGAAATTGTGGCGTTCCTTTCATATAAAGTAATGCTGGATAGTTTGCTATTTGCTGTCTAATTTCTTCTAAAATATCATTTATTTTACTTTCTTCTGTCATTTATAACCTCTAGTTAGTTTAATTAATATTTATATTCGTTTTCACTTTTGAATTTCAAAAAATGCCCACTCAATCCATTCTAAAAGTAACATCACATCATTTTGTTCAACCGTTGGTCCACACCAAATCCTCATTCCTGCTGGCGCTACTTTATAAGCATTAAAATCATAACCTGCATTTTCTTTTTCTAAAAGAACACAAAGTTTTTTAATCATAGCTTTTTGCTCATCACTTGCAAGAGCAACAAACTTAGGTTCTGTAACAATTAGGCAAACAGAAGTATTTGATCTAAAGCTTTCATCTTTTGCCAAAAACTCAACCCAATCAGTTTTAGAAACCCAATCAGATATAACTTTCAGATTATTATCACTTCTTTGTATTGAAGCTTTTAAGCCACCAATAGATTTAATCCAGTTCATTGAATCCAAAACATCTTCTGCACAAATAAGTGATGGCGTGTTTATTGTTGCACCTTGAAATAAAGCTTCGTTTAGTTTTGAGTCCTTGGTCATTCTAAATATTTTTGGCATTGCCCAAGGTGGATTATAACTTTCTAATCTCGCAACCGCTCGCGGAGATAAAGCTATCATTCCGTGTCCGCCTTCACTTCCCAATGATTTCTGCCAAGACCAAGTTGTAACATCTAATTTACTAAAATCAATATCCTGTGCAAATACAGCTGAGGTTGCATCGCAAATTGTAAGCCCATCTCTATCATTTGCAATCCAGTTGAGGTTTGGAACTTTAACACCAGAAGTTGTTCCATTATAAACAAACACACAATCATTATTTTTATCATAATTGCTAAAATCTGAAATTTGTCCATAATCCGCACAGTATTGATTATTATCTAATTTTAACTGTTCAACAATATCTGCCAGCCAGGTTTTTGAGAATGACTCCCAAGCATAAATATCAACTTTTTTAGAGCCAAGTAATGACCACATTGCCATTTCCATCGCACCAGTATCAGAAGCAGGAACAATTCCAACAAAATAATCATTTGGAATTCCAAGAATTTCTTTTGAAGTATCAATAACTTGTTTTAATTTTTGTTTGCCAATTGCAGAACGATGAGACCTGCCAATTGCAGCATTTGATAGATTATCTAATTTCCAGTTTGGTCTTTTTGCACAAGGACCAGAAGAAAAACTTGGGTTATTTGGTTTTTTAGTCGGCTTCTGTATCATTTTCACTCTCCAATTTAAATTAAATTACTATTCGTAACCCAAAGGTTACTTAGAACTACTTATATATCATTCTATCAGCTAGTAATTATTGTGCATCATAAAATTTTATAATAAAACCAAAAAATAATTTATTGACAAAAAATCCTTTTAAATGATAATCAATATCATTAACTATTTTTAAAAAAGGTATAAATATGTTAGAAAAGATAATTATGATAACTATGTTTATAGTTGCTTTTGCTTATATTTTAAGAGGAGCTATCAAAGGGAATTCTGGTTGCAGTAGTTGTGCGAGTAGGGATTTTTGTGGTTCTGAAAATAACTCACAAAACAATTCACAAAACAATTCACAAAGTGATTCTATGAGCAATATGCAAAATAACTCAAAAAATAATTCTAGTGCAAATAGCAAAAAAGAAGTTAATATTCCTATAAATAACCTTACAAAAAGAAATAAATAATAATGAAACTATCAAATTTACCAGAAAAAAGTTTGGCAAAAGTATTAAAACTAAGTTGCTCTGAAGAGTTAAAGCAACGGCTATTTTCCTTCGGTGTTACAAAAGGAGGTGTGGTTTCAGTTGAAGAAGTTAGCCTTGCAAAACAAACAATGGGGATAAAAGTAGATGAAACTCATTTAGCAATGCGACTTGCTGAAGCTGAATTAATTGAAGTTGAACTGATTGAAAATATAACTGAAAATGGATAAAAATACTAAAGAAACAATAAAAATTGCTTTAGCTGGTCAGCCAAATGTTGGAAAGAGTTTATTAATTAATTCAATAAGTTCTTCTAAATTAAAAGTAGGTAATTTTAGTGGGGTTACAATTGAAAAATCTGAAGTTCAGTTTGAGCATAATAATGAAAAGTTAAAAATTGTAGATTTACCTGGAACATATTCTATAAAAGGTTTTTCAGAAGAGGAAAAGGTTGCTAGAGAATATTTACTTAATGAAGACTATGATATTATTTTAAATGTATTAGATTCTACAAAACTTACGAGAAATTTATTACTAACTTTAGAGCTTATATCTTTGAATAAAAAGATGGTTATTGCCCTAAATATGATTGATGAAGCACAAAATGATGGTTTAATAATTAATGCAGAGCAAATTGAAGCAATAACAGGAATTCCAACTGTTTGCGTTTCAGCAAGTGCAAAACTTGGAATAGATGAACTACTTGATAAAATTCATAAAACTTTTGAAAATAAAAGAAAACCAGCAACAATAAATTATAGTGATACATATGAAAAAGAAATATTTATAATTGAAAAATACCTAACAGAAAATGCTTTTAATTATAATAACTTAACCAATCGCGAAGTTGCGATGAAGTTATTAAAAGAAGATGAGCAAATGTATAAGATAATTCATGAAAAGCCTATATTTATGGGGCTTCATGATAAGCTAAGTAACTCAATAAACAATATCCATAATTATTATGAGACAAAAAATTCAAACGATATAATAAACCAAGAGAGAAGTGCAATAGCTAGAGGAATAAAAGCTGAAACAGTTACAAGAAAAACTTCTAGTAAACCAGTGAAAGTTACTCTTACAAAGAAAATAGACAACTTTCTTATAAATAAATTTATTGGTATTCCTATATTTTTATTTTTAATGTGGGGATTATTTCAGCTAACTTTTGAATTTGGTGCAATTCCTATGGATTATATTGATGCTGGTTTTTCTTGGTTGGCTGACGCTGTTGGGCAAAGTATAAAACACGAAGAATTGCGTTCACTAATTTCTGATGGAATTATTTCAGGAGTTGGTGCAGTTATGCTCTTTTTACCTAATATTATAATTTTATACATTGGGATAACTTTGCTTGAAACAACTGGTTATATGGCGAGAGTTGCATTTTTACTTGATGGATTTTTCCACAAATTTGGATTACATGGTAAAAGCTTCATTCCTCTTGTAACTGGATTTGGGTGTTCAGTTCCTGCTTATATGGCGGCGAGAACGCTTAAAAATAAAAAAGACAGGCTTATAACAATGTTTATAACTGGGTTTATGAGTTGTGGTGCTAAATTACCTATTTATGTTTTATTTATTGGGGCTTTTTTTGATACTAAAGATGCTGGAAATATTTTATTTATAATTTACATTGGCGGAGCTTTGTTGGGATTGATTATGGCAAAGGTCTTACGAGTCTTTGTTTTTAAAGGTAAAGATGAGCCTTTTGTTATGGAAATGCCAAAGTATAGAATGCCAACGCTTAAAACTATATATATGTTAGTTTCACAAAAGTCTTGTTCATATGTGAAAAAAGCTGGGACTTTTATACTTGCAGCCTCAGTTTTGATTTGGTTTGCTTCAAACTATCCAAAACAACCAGAATTAGAAAAACAATATTTAACAAAAATAGAGTTAGCAGGCTCAACAACACAAGCAAATATTTTAAAAAATGAATTGAAACTTAAACAATTGGAAAGAAGTTACCTTGGTAAAATTGGTAAATCAACTGAGTTTATATTTGCACCAATTGGTTTTGATTGGAAGATGACAGTTGCTTTAGAAACAGGACTTGCAGCCAAAGAAATAGTGGTTGCAACTCTTGGTATTTTATATTCAATTGGTGATGAGGTTGATGAAACTAATAACTCACTTATTTCGCAATTAAGAGCAAATATTTCATTTGCCTCTGCTATGTCATTTTTGGTTTTTTGTTTGATTTATTTACCTTGCTTAGCTGCTTCAATGGTTTTTGTTAAAGAATCAGGTGGTTATAAGTATTTAGGTTATTTGTTTGTTTTTACAACTTCTTTGGCTTGGGTTTTATCGTTTATTACTTATAGAATACTTTTGTTATAAAATGTTTTTACTGTAAAATATATAATAATTTTTCATAAACTATATTTAATACGGAGTAAAATATGAGTGGTTTAATTAGTAAAATAAAGTCTTTTTTTAAAGGTTCACAAACAGCAACTGAAGAAATAGAAGAAACTGCAAAATCACACTGTTGTGGTGGATGTGGTGGCTCTGACGCTAAGCCAGAAGATAAAACAAATGCTAAGTCTGATACCAAAGAGAAAAAAGACGAGGAATAACTTATGATATATACACTTACACTAAATCCAGCCTTAGATTATGATTTATATTTGGATAAACTAATAGAAGGTGGTCCACAAACAGCTAAAAAAACTAATTTAAGAGCTGGTGGTAAAGGTCTTACTGTTTCAAAAATGCTTAAAAAACTAAATGAAGACTCAATTACTCTTGGATATGCAGGTGGATTTGCAGGAGATTTTATTGAGAGAAATCTTAAAGATGAAAAGATAATTTCAAAATTTGTTCACTTACGAGATGCAACTAGAATCAATGTTATACTTAAGAATAACAAAGTTGAAACAGAAATAGCAGGAGTAACGCCCAAAATAGAAAGACGAGAAATCAATGATTTATTTGAAATCATAAAAGGTAAAATAAAAAAAGATGATATTTTTGTAATGGCAGGTAGTATTCCTTGTTCTATGAGTCCTAAAACTTATTTTGAAATAGTTGATGCGTTACCAAAAGGAACTAAAACTATTTTAGATACAAGAGGAAGTTTTTTAAAGGCAAATGTAAATAAAAATTTCTTAATTAAGCCTAATTTGCGTGAGCTTGAAGATATGTTTGGTGAGAAATTCAAATCAACCAAAGAAATCATTGCCGCTTGTAAATACTTTTTGGACAAAGGAGTTGAAAATATAGTTGTATCAATGGATGCAAAAGGTGCTTTACTTATAACTAAAGATAAATGTTATAAGGCTACTCCTGCTAAAGGCGAGCTTTTAAATTCAGTTGGTGCAGGCGATTCACTTGTGGCTGGTTTTGTTTGTGGAGTTTCTAATGGTTTAAGTATTAAAGAAGCCTTTAAACTTGGCGTAGCAGCTGGGACAGCAACTGCATATTCTTATAAACTTTCAGAAAAAAACTTAGTTGATGCTATTTTACAAAGCACAAAAGTAGAAACATTAAGCTAGAACTAAATAAATAAACTAAAGTTTCAGATTTAAAATTATATTTATTTCTGAAACTCTATTTTGCAGAATAAGTTTAAATTATTTTTTTGTTTACATACGAAATATATAAAATAATTCAATTTAATCCAATTAAATAAAATAAATAAATGAATGATATAAACCCAAAATTATCAAAACTAGAAAAAAACTTAGGTTATGAGTTTGAAGATATTAATTTACTTAAAAAAGCTCTAACCCATAGAAGTAAAAGTAATGATAATAACGAACGCTTAGAGTTTTTAGGAGATGCTTTATTAGAAGCTATAATTAGTGAAATTCTATTTAATGAAAAACCTGAAGCAACTGAAGGCGAGCTTACAAGGCTTAGATCAACTATGGTTCGTGGAACAACTTTGGCGGAACTTGGCGATGAGTTAAATATAAAGGATTTTATAATTGTTGGTTCTGGCGAACTTAGAACTGGTGGTTATCAAAGAAAATCAACTATCGCAGATGCTTTTGAAGCTATTATTGCAGCTGTTTTTATAGATAGTAATAGGTTTGTGGTTGTGAAAGAAATTATAGGAAATATTTTTGCTGAGAAAATAAAAAATCTTCCCGATGCAGAATCTTTAAAAGATTCAAAAACAAAATTACAAGAAATATTACAAAGCTCAACAGACTTAAAAGTTAAATATACCCTTATACAATCATCAGGTCCTGATCATAATAAAACCTTTAAAGTTCAATGTAAAGTTGATGAGCTTACTATAATTGCCGAAGGAAAAAGTAAAAAAATGGCAGAGCAAAATGCTGCCAAAGAAATGCTTATTAAGCTTAAAAGTAAAAAGTAAAAAGTAAAAAGTAAAACCAATTAAATCTAAATTAAATCTAACCGAAAATAGGAAGTAAATAAAACAATGAATAATTACAAAGCAGGCTATATAGCAGTTGTTGGCAGACCAAATGTTGGTAAATCAACTTTGATAAATCACATTCTTGGAACAAAATTAGCAATAACTTCAAGAAAACCACAAACAACAAGGCAAAATCTTTTGGCAATTCATACAAGTGAAGATGCTCAGTTTATTTTTGTGGACACACCTGGGCTTCATTTGCGAGCTGAGAAAAAAATGAATAAATATATGAATCAATCAGCAAAACAAGCTAGTGAATTTGTTGATTTAATTATTCACATTTCAGATGCAACCAGCTGGACTGAAGATGATGATTATGTTTTGGACTTAATAAAACAAACAAATAAACCAGTTATTCATGTAATTAATAAAATGGATTTGCTTAATCAGAAAAAAGACATAATCCCAAAAATTGATGTTATATCTAAGAAATTTGAATATAACGATATTGTTCCAATTTCTGCACTTAAAAAAGCTAATGTTGAACATTTACTTGATACACTTAAACAATACTTACCTTATAACGATAAGTTTTTTGAAGACGATCAAATAACAACGGCAAGTATGCGATTTATTGCAAGTGAAATTGTTCGTGAAAAATTATTCAAAACTCTACATCAAGAAATACCTTATTCGGCAGCGGTTTTAGTTGATAGTTATAAAGAGTTAGATGATAGGGTGGAAATTTTTGTTACGATTTTATTAGAAAGAGCTAGCCAGAAACCAATTGTAATTGGTAAAGGTGGGCAAGTTCTTAAACGCATAGGAATGCAAGCACGCAAAGAGTTAGAAGAGTTTTTGGGAAGAAAAGTTGAGCTTAGAACTTGGGTCAAAATAAAAAGTAACTGGGCTGATAATGATAAAACATTATTACAATTAGGCTTAAAAGACGCTTCAATATGATTGAATCAGATAGATTAATATCATCTTCAACTCTTACAGAGGATAATAAAACCTCAGAAATTGATAGGGCAATTCGCCCTAAAAAACTAGCAGAATATATTGGGCAAGAATCTATTCGTGAGCAAATGAATATATTTATTCAAGCTGCAAGAAATAGGTCAGAACCACTAGATCATACACTTTTATTTGGACCTCCTTGTCTTGGTAAAACAACATTGGCTTATATAATAGCTTCTGAAATGGGAGTTAATTTACGCACAACCTCAGGTCCTGTTCTTGAGAAAGCTGGAGATTTGGCTGCAATACTTACAAATTTAGAAGCAAATGATATTTTATTTATTGATGAAATTCATAGGCTTAGTGCAGTTGTTGAAGAAATATTATATCCAGCAATGGAAGATTATAAAATTGATATTGTAATTGGTGAAGGTCCTGCTGCTCGTTCAATTCAGTTAGATTTACCACCTTTTACCTTAGTTGGTGCAACAACTAGAGCTGGGCTTTTAACTTCACCGCTTAGAGATAGATTTGGAATTGTACAAAGGCTAGAGTTTTATAATTCAGACGAGTTAAAACAAATAGTTAGCAGAAGTGCAAGACTTATGAATTTGGAATGTGGTGAAGAGGCAGCCCTTGAAATTGGTAAACGCTCTCGTGGCACTCCAAGAATTGCGAATAGACTTTTACGAAGAGTTAGAGATGTTTCAGAAGTTACTTCTGATGGAATTATTAGCAAACAAATAACAAATAAAGCATTGGATATGTTACATATTGATTATGCAGGATTTGACCATTTAGATAGAAGATTATTAAGCGATATTATTACCAAGTTTAATGGTGGTCCTGTTGGACTTGATACAATTTCTGCTGCAATTGGTGAAGAACGCGGAACAATTGAAGATGTTTTAGAACCATATTTAATCCAACAAGGATACCTAATGCGAACCCCAAAAGGACGAATAGCTACAAAATTAGCTTATGCACATTTAGGGCTAGATTATGACAAAGAGTAGGTTAGCTTATAAGGTAAATTCCAAATATATTAAACTTACAAACAACACAAACTAATGCGAGATATGATGAAAATAATCAAACAATTGAAGCCTAATAATCTAGTGAAAATATTTTTTTATTAATTTCTATAACTTTTTATGCAATTCAGGCTGATAATTCTAGCCCAAAGGATATAAAAACACCTCTAAAAAAATTAAGTTCTTTGGCTTTTACACTAAGTTTTGATGTAAGTTTTTTAGCTATTGTCATGTGTTACCTCTAATTACTTAATTTTACCCATAATAATATATCCTCCCCACTTCACCCCTTTTTTATTAGATACTATTGCGGACATATAAATTCTTTTGTTTTGTATTTTTGTATAAACAGTATTTCTAAAGTAATGAGGTAATACTTCAAAGTTCCATTTTATACCTTTATTCAGCGTCCAAACATGGGTAAGCAACCCTTTATATTTAAAAATACCACCAATATAATTTCCATGGACTCCCATAGGAACTCTTACAGGTAAGTCTTTTTTAAACTCAACAAGTTCATTTGTAAAAGGAAACCAAATTGATTTTTGTTTATAACCTTTTTCTTTTTTTATTCCATTTATATCTTCTAAAACAAAATATAATTTTCCACTTTCACTATCCACAGTCATATGTGGATTTTTAGTAAATGTTTTATAAGGAGGTAGCTTTAATGGTTTTCGCTCTTCTTTCATCGTGTCCAAATCTACAAAAACCAACTCTCGCCCTATTAAAAAAACAAGTTTTTCTTTATAAGTTGTATAGTCATATGACTTTTCCATTAAGTCATTTATTCTTTGTTCTAATGGTTTAGAAGTTTTCCCACCATCTGTTGTATAAAACTCTTTATAAATGGTTTCTTTGCCTTTTTTACTAACTGTTGTAAAAACAAATCTATCTTTAGTAAATTGCCAATTTTCTTCTAGGTAAAAATCTCCCATAAATTGCCAAGTTTCCCCAAAATCAGTAGAGCGAAATGTTTTCCAATTCTCAGTGTCCTGTTCCTCTACGCCCATAAAATAAACCCCATCTGCTTTAAGCATACTGGAAACTGTTCCATGACCAAAACTCATTCTAGTAAATGTTTTACCATCATCAATAGTCCTAAAAAGATAAGCTGTTTCATTTTCATCAGCATAGTCAAAATCAACTTTAGAATCACTTATTTTTTGCTCCCAATCACTGCCACCAAAAAAACCAACGCTCCCATCAAATGGATACATTAATTTAAATTTGTATTTCATTTCTGCAGATGCTTTTTGATCTCCAAAAATAATAGCTGGGGTTTCACCTTTTACTTTATTTATATCAAACTCTCGCCACTCATTTTGTTGCATATTTCCCATATCATCAGCAAAACATAATTGCACCATTGATAATATTAAAATTAGTTTAGCTATCTTTTTGATTATTTTTTTAGTTATTGTCATGTGTTACCTCTAATTTTTTTAGTATTCTAAATTACTTCATTGCAGTAGAAACAGTGAAAACTCCCCAGTTATCAATAAGCTCTGATATTTTATTAAATCCATATTTTGAAAATAGCAAGTCTAATTCATATTGGCTGCGTCTTCTCATTATCCATTTGCCTTGTAAGTGGTTGCCCAAAGTATTTGCAATAAGTTCTAATTGTGGGTGGAAAGGTTGCCCTGTGTATATTAAGCAACCATTATCAGGAAGCATATTTGATACGCCTTTTATTGCAATTTCAATCAAATCATTATCAGAAAATAACTCAAAAACTCCTGAAATTATTACAATATTTGCAGGATTTTCTATATTTTCATAAGACTTTGGATTAAATGCGTCAACTTGTTGATAATTAATATTATTAACATTTTCATCTTTGGCTATTTTTCTACCTTGTTCTATATTTTGTTGCTGATAATCTCTCACTGAAACATTTATATTAGGATTACTTTTTGCAATTTCAATCAAATATCTAGCAGGTCCTCCTGCAATATCAAGAAGTTCAACTTTCTCACCTTTTTTTTCTAAAATATCTATTTGATTTTGAATACTATTTATAATGTTTTCTTTTCTTTGCCTAATTCCTTGCCAGCCAACGGAGTTTAAATAACCTCTATCTATAAGTTTACCAATTCCAAATTTACCTTTTGCTTGGTTTTTGTAAACATAATCAAGGGTAACACCTGAATCAAAACCATATCTATTTCCAACAGAAATTCCTTCACTCAAAAAACCTAAGTGTTTTGTTGAAAGCCTTTGTGCAGAATAAATTATTTTTTTGTAAATTGGAAGTGAGCCAAATGCAATAATATCCTTTTCTTTCTGAGTTATTTTAATATGCTCCAAAATATTATATTTGGTATTTGTGTCATTTGCTTCTTTAGAGATATCCAAAAAACAGTTATCCATAAATAAAGCAATATCTTTTATAACGGCTTCATAACCATCTTCGTATAAAACGCCATGATAAAAATTTTCTAACTTTATGAATTTCTTATTTTTAGATGATAAATTAGCATAAAAATCTCCTTGAATACTTGAATCTACAACCATATCTTTTCCAGCACTAAAAACTAAAGCAGGAGTAGAAATTAGACCTGCATCTGTAACAACTCTTCGTCCTGTTTCTAATAGTGTTGTAAGCTGTCTGGCTGGAATGTGAGGCGTTATAAGTTTGTCATTATTATATTTATCTTGCTCAATAATATTATGAGTTAGGAATTTTGATTTAACATACGATTTTATATTAAGTTTTGGCTTAATTTTTATTGCAAACCTTAGGAAAGTTTCTGCTAATGGAAAATAAAGCTTTATTTTAAAAGCAGGTGCAACCAAAGCTACTCCTGCAATTTTTGGTGCAAAATCATGAATCCAAGTAGAAGCAGTAACGCCTGCAACTGAATTTGCAATAACAAAAATATCTTGCTGTTGCTTGCCCTCTTTTTCACAAACAAATTTAACAAAACATTCTAAATCACGCACCAAATCCATAAATTCATAACTGGGTTCAGTTTTACTATATCCGTGTCCACGATTATCATAAGAGTATATTTTATAGCCAGCAAAAGCTTGGTCTTCAACGATATGATTTAATCTTTCTGAATGCTCATGCCCTCGGTGTAAAACAATCAAAATCTTACCATTTAGCTCTGTGCCTTTGTGTTCCCAAGTTCTATAAAATAATGATTGTGCGTCAAAAGTTTTAAATTCTCCATCTTTTCTAATAATACTCATATTTCCCTCTTATTGTTTAGGTTGTTTTTTAATTATATTTTATTACATTTCAATAGCTTCCAATTATATTTTCAATTATCTTCTTGAAGTGCTTTTACACTGTTTTCTAACTTAGTTATGTAGTCTTTTTTATTATTTTCAATGTAGCTTACTTTTTTACCGATACTTATATTTATGATAAATGGGACAAAAAGTGCTTCACCTTTAGGTAAAGATTTGCCTGCTTGGTTGATAAATACAGGAATTACAGGTGCATTTGGATAAAGTTCTGCAATATGTGCAATTCCCATTGCAAAGCGTTTCATTTCTTCAGGGTTGCCACGACTTCCTTCTGGGAAAAAAATTATAATTTTATTGTTATCTAAAGCTTTGAATATATTCTCAAAAAGTTGTTTTGGTTTTTGTCTTTTGTTTCTACTTAGTGGAATAATATCAATTAATTTTTTGGAGAGAATAGATGTAAATTTATTTCTAAAAAAATATTCAGAAGCACCAACAGGTCTAACTTTTGTAATATGTTTGGTTTTAAATAAACTCATAATCAAAAGCGTATCAAGGTGGCTATTATGATTTGCAATTAATATCGCTGCCCCATCAGTTGGTAAATTATCAATTCCTTTAACTCTTACTCCTGTGATAATTAAGAAGAAAGGTCTTATTATGAAGATAAAAAATAGTTTTTTGATTATTTGCTTAAACATATTAGTAATAATTAATAATACAAGTAATAAATATAGTGAAAAAACAAAGGTGCAGAATAGGTTAAGCTATCAATTCTATCCAAAACTCCACCATGCCCTGGAATAAAACTACCAGAATCTTTCACTCCAACATCTCGTTTAAGCATTGAAATAACAACATCTCCAACAAAACCTGAGCAAGAAATTAACATTCCTGCAAAAATGGCTTGATACCAATTAAAAGGTGTTAAAAAAGAAAAAATTAAAGCTAAAAAACTAATTGAAACAAAAGCACCCAAAAAGCCTTCAACTGTTTTATTAGGGCTTACTTTTGGAGATATTTTTCGCTTACCAAATGATTTGCCCCAAATATATTGCAAAACATCATTAAAAACAGTCAATATAAGTAAGTAAAGTATGATTTCAATACCTGATGCACCGTTATTATTTATAGGTTCTAAATTTGCTAAATATGCTAAATGACTTAAACCTAAAACAAATAACATTACACCCCATTGGACTTTTGCAGTATTTTCTAAAAACCCATCAGTTATGCCACTTATAACTTGTCTAAATGGTAAAAATAAAAAAGTATAAATTGGTATCCAAATCAAAAACATTACAAACCAAGCAGATCCAACAAAGTAATATTGGAAAATAATAGATAAGTAAGCATAGAACATTATTCGTCTATCAATTTGCCTTGATGGAATTAATGAGAAATATTCTTTTAATGCCAAAAAACTTAAAAAACCAAATAAAAACATAGAAGTAGTTTTGGAAGATATTAATGCAATAAAGAAAAAAGCAAAAATATACCACCAAGACTTAACTCTATCTTTTAGTTCCTTTGTGGGAAATTTTTTGTGAATTAAAATGGTTGAAAAGGTCAAAATAAAAGCAAGAAATAAAAAAACAAAACTACTTTTACTGCCTATAAAAACATATGAATTATTCATATTTAATAACCTCTTGTTGCGCGTTTGTAAGTTGAATAAATAGAAAGGATTATTGCAATGATAATTATAATATTAATCCAGTTTCCAGCAGAAAAGCCAATTCCCAAAAGAAAAGATATAAAACCAATAACAAAAACTCTATCACTCTTGCCCATCGGACCATCATAACGCCTATTGCCTGTTATTGTTTGGTTTACAACGCCTGCCATTTCATTAAATATTCCTAAAATAGTAAACAAAATAATTAAAATAGGATTAAAACCTACAACAAAAGCAAAAGGAAGAAACAAAGCAGAGTCCGCAATAACATCACTCATTTCATTAAATACAGCACCTTTTTTTGTTTTTAAATTATGCTCTTTGGCAAGCATTCCATCAACTGCATTCATCGCCATTCGTAAAAACATAAAAAAAGGAGTGAGAAATAAAACAAATCTATTTCCATTAGAAAACATAATGATAAGCCCAAATAAAATCGAAAGCACCATCGCCAGTAATGTACCTTGGTTTGGTGTGATTGATTTGTTATTTAGCTTTATAACTATTGGTCTTAGTAAGTCTTGAAACTTTGGTTTTAAATCATAAATTGTCATTATTGAATCCCCTTATTATTTTCACTTCACTTTGCTTATATTATAAGGGAAATAAATTTAATTAGTGAGGCTTCTGAAACTACTTAATTATGACTATTTTGAAAAGTTTGGTTTTTATTTGCTTGGGCTTAATTAAATATCGTATAATTACAGAAACTATAATACGAAGTTCGGCTTAAATTTAGTAAACTTAAATTATTAAACTAATAACATATAAATAAAAGACCCTATGTCAAGTATTGCAAAACAGAGATTCAAACGATTTAAATCAATAAAAAGAGGTTATTATTCTTTATGGATAGTTGCAGTTTTATTTATGCTTTCTTTGGTTGCGGAATTATTAGCAAATAGTCGTGCTTTGATTGTTAAATATGACGGTAATTATTATTTTCCAACCTATGGCAAAGTTATATCTGGCAAAGATTTTGGGTTGGATTATCCTTATGAAACTAACTATCGTGAGCTAAAGCAAAAGTTCAAAATTGATAAATTAAACAGATCTAAATCTAATAATTCTAAACCTAACAACTCTAAAGCTGATAATTTAAAAAATACTAATCGGAAAAGTTCCAATTGGGTTTTGTTGCCTTTAATTC
This sequence comes from Lepetodrilus galriftensis, assembly GCA_032361785.1. Classification (NCBI taxonomy): domain Eukaryota; kingdom Metazoa; phylum Mollusca; class Gastropoda; order Lepetellida; family Lepetodrilidae; genus Lepetodrilus; species Lepetodrilus galriftensis. The sequence goes on along the minus strand of JAUTBZ010183428.1, from coordinate 2,991 downwards.
CATATAATGCACTTGAGTCTGATTTAAGCACAACTGAGTTTGCTCCAACAGCACCTAATTTTACTAAAAAACATTTTTTAGGAACTGATAATGCTGGGCGAGATGTTTTGGTTAGGCTTATTTATGGCTTTAGAATTGCATTTTTGTTTGCTCTAATGCTTACAGTTATTCAGTTTTTTATGGGAGTTATCTTAGGCTCTATTATGGGCTACCGTGGTAAGTTTACAGATATTATTGGACAAAGATTTTTAGAAATTTGGGCTTCAGTTCCAACTCTTTATATAATTATGATTATGGCGGCAGTAATTCAGCCTGGTTTTTGGACACTTTTAGGAATAATGTCAATTTTTGGTTGGATGGGAATGACTGAAATGATACGAACTTCTGTTTTTCGAGAAAAAGCAAGAGATTATGTTTTGGCAGCAAGGGCAATTGGAGCTTCACATAGTAGAATTTTATTTATTCATATTTTACCAAATACAATTTCGGTAATTGTTACCTTTTTACCATTTACATTGGCGGCTGGGATTGGTTCTTTGACTGCCCTTGATTACTTGGGGTTTGGTCTTCCTGCTCCATCTCCTAGTTGGGGTGAATTATTACAGCAAGGAATAGAAAGGCTTGATAAACCTTGGATTGTATTATCAACTGTTTGTGTTTTATCTTTTGTTTTAGTTTTATTTGCATTTATTGGTGAGGCTGTTCGTGAAGCTTTTGACTCTAAGAGGTTTGTGGTTTATGAATAAATTGATTAATTTTATTAAATTAAATAAGCTGAAAAGTTTAATATTTATTATTACTTTCTTAAGTTTTAACAGTTGGTCGCAAACTATTAAAAACATTAATGAATTACCTAATAATATAAATTGGACAACAAATAATTCTGACCCAGTATTTTCAAGTGATAAAGCTCAAAAAGGTGGGAGTTTTCGGCTGATGATTGCAGATTTTCCAACAACTTTCAGATATGTTGGTCCAAGCTCAAACTCTAGCTTTAGAGGTTTTATAAATTCAAATAGATTAAGCTTAACAAATATTCACCCACAAACAGGCAATGATATTCCAGAATTAGCAACTCACTGGGCGGTTATGGCTGATAATAAAACAGTTTTTTATAAGTTAAATAAATCCGCCAAATGGTCGGATGGCAAGCCTATTACAGCAGATGACTACTTGTTTACCTTGGATTTTATGAGTTCCAAACATATAGTTGCACCTTGGTATAATGATTATTACAGTAAAGAAATTGTAAATATTACAAAATATGATGATTGGACAATTTCAGTAACACTTGGCACTGCACAGCCATCAGAAGAAGTTTTGTCAGCGGCAGGAATTGCACCAACGCCAAAACATTTTCATAAATTAAACGAAAATTGGGTTAGGTGGGCAAACTGGAAAATAGAACCAAATACAGGGGCTTACATAATATCTAATTTTAGAAAAGGTAGATATATAGACTTTGAGCACAAAAAAAACTGGTGGGGAGAAAATCTAAAGTATTTTAAAAATAGGTTTAATGTAAATAAAGTGCGAATAAAAGTTGTTCGTAATGTGAATATTGGCTGGAATATGTTTTTAAAAGGTGATTTGGATAGTTTTGGTTTAGTCTCACCTGAATATTGGCATGAACGCTCAAAAGTTAGTAAATTTGATAAAGGTTGGATTCGTAAATTTTGGTTTTACAATGAAAAACCACAGCCATCTTTTGGCATATATTTTAACTTAGAATATCCTTTGTTTAAAGACATAAAAGTTCGTAAAGCAATTGCTTATGCATTAAATATCAAAAAGATGAATGCAACAATTATGCGAGGAGATTATCAGCAACTACCTAATTTCTCAACTGGATATGGAGAATATACAAATCCAAATATAAAAGCTAGATTATTTGATTTGGACAAAGCTAATAAGCTATTAGACCAAGCAGGTTGGACTGAAAAAAATAATGATGGAGTTAGAGTCAAATCAGGAGAAACGCTTTCTTTTAAACTTAATTATTCTCAATCAGCACATAGCCCAAGGCTTGCTTTTTTGAAAAATGAAATGTTAAAAGCAGGAATTGATATGCAGTTACAACTTTTAGCAGGTGCTTCTGGTTATAAAAATATAATGCAGAAAAAACATCAAGCAGCTTGGTCAGGCTGGGGAACTGGTTTACGACCAGCTTATTGGCAGTTTTTCCATTCTGATAATGCAATAAAACCAAATACAAATAATATAAATAATTTTGCTGACCCCAAAATGGATAAATTGACAATAGCATACCGAGAGTCCACCAATAAAAAAGATAGAATAAAATTAGCCCATCAAATTCAACAACTTATTTATGATAGTGGTGCAATTATCCCAACTTATATGGTTCCTTATACTCGTGAAGGTGCTTGGGCTTATATTAGATTACCAAAAAATATCGCACCAAAAACAACAGCCTCACTTTTTGAACCAATGGGACTTTCAACTTTTTGGATTGATAAAGAAATTAAACAAAAAATTCAAAATAAAGAACAGTTAAAGCCTGAAACTATAATTGATGAAAAGTATAAATTGGTAGATTAGCAAGTAAATTATTTATAACTTATTCTTCAAAAGAAAATCCAACAAAATTACTTAAGTAAAATTTAGGATAAGTTTTTTTCTTATTTATTGTTGGTTGTTTTATTAGCTTATCTTTTTTAAAGCTCCATTGATTCCAATTTGCTATATATTTATTGGTTAAGAGGTTAATACTAACATTTCCACTCCCATCGCGACCTGCATTTCCAAAATCATAATATTCAGCCCCAATCAATCTAATTTTCTTAGATTTACTTTCATAGCGAAACTGAAAAGATACACCAGACCTCATTGCATCATTATGAAACTTAAACCCACTCTTTGTTTTACTTAAAGATGAATTATCCTTATTATAATCTTCAATATTGGTGCTTTTTATTTTTTTAAATTTCTGACTTGATAATTTACAAACCAAATAAGCAGACGACTCAGTTT
>JAUTBZ010183317.1:0-20443 GCA_032361785.1 Lepetodrilus galriftensis | reverse complement strand
TTGGTATTTCTCAAATGCTTCTTTATACAAATCTTCTGCTTCTTTTCCTTCTTTGGTTTTTGCTAAGTTCCCTAAATAATTCCCCCAGTTGTTAAAGGCTTCGTGTTTGTCTGGTTTTATATCAATCGCCTTTTGGTATTTCTCAAATGCTTCTTTATACAAATCTTCTGCTTCTTTTCCTTCTTTGGTTTTTGCTAAGTTCCCTAAATAATTCCCCCAGTTGTTAAAGGCTTCGTGTTTGTCTGGTTTTATATCAATCGCCTTTTGGTATTTCTCAAATGCTTCTTTATACAAATCTTCTGCTTCTTTTCCTTCTTTGGTTTTTGCTAAGTTCCCTAAATAATTCCCCCAGTTGTTAAAGGCTTCGTGTAAGTCTGGTTTTAATTCCAAAGCTCTTTTATACTCTTTTATAATATCTTTTTCAGTATCATTTATTATTTGAAGTTCTAATCCCCTTGAAAAATGTTCAATGGCTTCTCTTTCTAATAATTTATTTTTGTTGTTTTCAATATTTCCAGCACTAAGTTTCTCAATTTCTTTATTTGCTTCTTTAAGCTGTTCCCTTAAAAGTAAAACTTCTTTAGAGTCTTTACATTCATTTTTTATAGCAATAAGATTATCTATAATCAATTCTATTTCAGGATGATTACCTATTGGAATATGAGTTAAAAAGTCTAATGAACTGTCTAAAGGTTGTTTTGTTATAATAAAATGCTTTTGATTAAAATCACCCTGTAATCGCTTAACTTCCTTAAAAATATTATTAATTTGAAAGTCACCCATACCTGTGCCTATAAAGAGTATTGATTTATTCATTACAATATTTCTAAATACTAATAAAGAATGTTCTGCATCTCTATCAGTATTCTTGTATAAATTGTTGTAATCTGACGGAAAAAGTACCATTGAACCAGCATCCTTAAAACAACCATGAAGTTTAAAAAGCAAAGCAGAATTTGGGTCTTTGTGAGTGGTCAATTCATAATTTCTGCCTTTATATGCTGTGTTTATTTCAAGCGTGGGTATAGCTATTTCAAAAGCTGTATCGTAGTTAGTAGTAATTATCTTTTTAGAAAGTTCATATATCTTTTTGTGTAATGTTACATTATTATTAGTACTTAAATATAAAAATTCTTTTGTAAATTTATAAATCTTATCTTTAGGAATGTTTTTATCAGATTCAATTAAATCTAAAACTTTGATAGGGTCATATTTTTCTACTAAAGCTATTAAATGATCTACATCATAATTTTCATTCTTTAAATATAGTAATATTTTACTTATCAAATTACTCCAACCTTTTAATTGTTGATTTTTATTGTTTAAAAGATTATATGATAATCCTGCACCAACAAAAATTATTAGTTGATTGTTACATATAGCATTTTTTAAGTCTATTGGTATGTTCTTCATCATTTTATATTTTGTTCTGGCATGAAGCACAACGTAGGTATATAGTTACCAGTAACTATATACCTATTATGTCGCTAAGGTAGTAAATCTTTTAGATTCGTAAAAATGTTAGTAGCTACATGTGTATAAATTTCAGTAGTTTTAGTAGAATTATGACCTAATAACAATTGAATATGCCTTAAATCACTACCGCTTTCTAATAAATGAGTTGCAAAACTATGTCGAAGCGTATGAGGTGTAACACGCTTCTTTATATTCGCTTTTTCTGAAGCTTGTACAACAATTTTTAAAATACTAGAAGGACTGTATTTTTTGCCAAGTATAGCGCCTTCAAATAAATATATTTTTGGTCTATATATTTTATAATAAGATCTCAAATCATTTAATACGCTCTTATTAAGAACTGAATAGCGGTCTTTATTACCCTTTGCTTGTTTTATATTGATAAGCATTCGTTTACTATCAATATCTTCTAATTTTAAATTTAACAACTCACTTCTTCTTAATCCAGCTGAATACAATAAACTAACAATACATCTATGCTTACTATTATTAGTATGTGCTATTATAGCCAAAACTTCTTCTTTTGAGATTACTTTTGGTAGCTTAAATTCTTTTCTTGGTCTTTCAATTTCATAAAATCGATTGGGCATTCCCAATACAATTTCATAATAAAACTTTATTGCATTTATAGAAACGTTAATATATGAATTAGAACGTTTTTCTTGAATTAAATGCTGTAAATAGTCCCTAATATCATTTTCATTAATAGTTATCAACTCAATATCCTTATAATAATTGATGAACTTCTCAAAACTATAAACATAATTTTTTACAGTAGAATTTGCATATCTTTTTAATTCTAATTTTTTTAAATAAGATTCAGGGCATTTTTTATAATTAGCCTTTAAAATGCGTTTTCTAAACCATCTAACATCTATCTTTTCATTGTCATGATTAAGAATCTTATCTTTAAAAAAATAATTACAATTTATCCAAGCTACACCTCTAAATATATTAAAAATCAAATTCTGATTAGATTTTGTATTTAAAATATATGGCATTTTAAACGCATTACTCCATTTAGCTGAGGGCAATTCTCTAACTAGAGCTTGAATAACCTTGTCAGTATTAAACTGTAACCCAATACATTGTTGTTTGTTAATTAAAAGGTGTTTAAGAGTAATTGACTTTTTCATTTGTACTGTTTTTTTTCAAATTTATTGGAAGCTAATCATTTAGCCGTGTGTTATCCGAATATTATTCGTATAATGTACTGCTAAATTAAACACTATATGAAATTTCAAAAATTATGCTTGTCCTGTAATAAAAAACTAACAGGTAGAACAGATAAGAAGTTTTGTGACCCTTATTGTAAAAGTGCTTACCATTATAAACAATCGCAAGAACAAGAACCAAATTTTTTTAATAAAGTAAGTAACTATCTAAAATTGAATCGAAAAATTCTTAAACAATACAACAAATCAGGAAAAGCAACAGTACGAGCGGAAACAATTATAGAATTAGGTTTCAATCCCAATTTTTTCACACATTACTGGAAGAACCAAAAGGGAGATGTTTATCTGTTCATTTATGAATATGGGTTTTTGAAAAGAAATGAAAATGGTCGAGAAAAATTTATATTAATCTTGTGGCAAGATTATATGAACAAGGGTAAGTTCTTTTAGATAAGTAGTTTTCTCCTGATAAGAAGTTACTTATTTCATTCATTATCCTATTTGGGGAGTGTTACAAAATAAAGCTTTTACGCACTTCGTTCGTTTGCCTTTTTATTTACAAAAGAACCTTGAACAAGTTCAGATTTTTTGTAAACAAAAAAGCCTTTCACTATCGTGAAAAGCTTTCTTTTGTCGGGGTGGCAGGATTAATTTAAATTCTGTAACCCACTATCTTATAATATTTTAAACACTTTTAACTGTATGTTGTTCACCGAAATGCACACTAAAGTCAAAAAGAACTATTTAAAAACAAATTGTATTTGTCTTTGCGGTGGTAAATATACAATTTCTATTAAAAGGGCATAAATAAAATGTTGCTTTTTTAGTCTACCAGTTGTAAGCTTAAAAATACTCTCTATACTCTGAAAAATCGCTTTACGAATATTTTTACTTAAATTCTAGGGTTTAAGTTTTAGCATATCCATATTTAGGACAAGTCATAAATAGTTACTAATGTGAAATTATCTTTTAATATTATTATTAAGGAATTAAAAACATCACTTTGCTATATGAAAATAATCAGGAAGCCCCAGGGGATAAAGACTTACCTGACCCAAATAACGTTGTCTTTTTCCTATTAACACTAATTTCCCTTTAATTGGGTTTTCCAATAAATCAATAACGTCTTTATATTTTTCAATAGTTTCAAATTTCCAATGTAAATAAAGGTAAGACCCAACTTCTGGATAATTTGGGTCGTCTTTATATTTCGTATGTCCTCCGATAGTTATGTGATAATAGTTATCAATTTTGCCTCCAGCTAATATATCAGTTATTAATCCATACTTTATAAAATCAATATTTAATGGGGAAACTTCTCCTCTATATACTTGTACATAAACTTCTTTATAATCTGGATTAAAATTGGAATATACACCGTGTGCAACAACTTTTGGTAAAGGATACATTAAAATATTTTGATTCCGTTTTAGATCAGTAGTATTTTGTTTCTTCTTCTTTTTGGAAAAAATGTTAGAGTCAACCTTTATAATTTTAATATCTTTTTTCTTTTGCACATTAGTTTTTTGCTGACTGTAACTATTGATAGTTAATGCGATGGCAACGAATAGTAATACTCTTTTTTTCATTTTTAGTAACTTTTAGGTTTAAAATAATTAGGCATCAAAGATTTATGATAATACATCAAATTATTTTGACCATTGAAATTGAATATGATAATATAATCTCTGCTGTTTCTAAATAAATTTTCATAAAATTTAAGGTCAGAAGTATTGTAAATAGGAGGTCCCGTACTAATAATGTCTTGACCTGGAATTTGAGTTTTAGCCGTTACTTGTAAGGATATGTGCTTGTTATTAGTAAGAATGGTTAAATTTGTTCTTGGTTCATATTGTATGCTTACTATATACATGGGCCAATATTTATTACCCCAAAAAGTGTAAAAATTTGGATAGTTAGGATTGAAATCACCTGAACCAATAAAGTTTGAAGGCTTTGGTTTTTTTAATGTCTTAAAGTTAAATAAAGTCATCTTTTTAGTACTCTTAGCCTCACTTCTCTGCGTCGTAGATCTTAATTGGTTTTTTTTCTCTTGTTTGACTTCTTGTGCCTGTGATTGTAGATAGACAAATAGGCATATTACAATTATGAATAGTTTTTTCATTTTGGTTTTATAATTTATCACAGATGAAAAGTAAAATTGATTATTATTTAGTGAGGAATACCTACTTCAATAGACTTAGGAGATTTTATTGATTTGCCTATAGTCGTAATCACATAATAATAATACTTTTTCTTTTGAATATCAGTTTCCTTATATTCAAATTTATCAGAATTAACAGTGCCTATTTTTTCATATTCCTTTTGTCCTTTAGCCCTACGATAAATAACATAACCTTTCACTCCTTTTTGGTAGGACTTGTCCCATGAAATAATTATATCATTTTCAATTTTTCTAATTCCAACATTGGTGGGTGCTCCTAATTCCTCCAAAGACAATTCAACATATTCAATTGTAGAAATTTCACTTTCGTTACCATAATCATCTATTAAGGTAACGGTATAACTATATGTATTCCCCTTCTCAACATTATTGTCAATGAAACTATCTGATTTTATTGGAATTGAATTAATTTTTTGAAATTCCTTAAATAATAATTTAGATTTTTTTATTTCATCAGCGGTTAAATTACCTTTTGCCCTGTAGATATTAAAAGTAGGGTTTTGCATTATCTCGGTATTCAATGACCTCCACAATAAATTAACAGCTCCATTAATGATAGCGGTTTGCAATCCAATTGGGGCAATCGGTTTTTCAACTTTAGAAATAGTACCAAAAACTGTATTCGAAAAATTACTTCGCTTTCCTGAATACCCAGCTGCGGTAACGGCATATTTATAAAGTGTATTTCCACTTTGTATACTTTTATCTATAAAAAGTGTATCGTTTACAAAATTAGAGACTAATTGCCAATCATCTTTTCCGCTGTTAGAACGATATACATAATAGCCAGAAATTTCAGGGAAAATTGATTTTTTCCAAGTTAGTAAAACATCATTTTCTGTTGGTTTAATTTTTAAGGAAACAGGGGGTTCAATAAATATTGAATTATCATGATGTATAGCGGAAGCATGTGCAGAAGGTGCCATAAGCATTTGCTTTGTGCTTAGAAAACGCAAACGATAATGATATAAAAGGTTGGGAAAAATATTGGCATCAAGATAAGAGTTACGTTGCTTAGAGATCGTATCAATGCAAACATAACCTGATTTTGGATTTAAACTTCTTTCTAATACAATACCAGCAGTAAATTTTTGTAGTTTCATATTATTATTCCAGGTAAGTAATAATCCTGACGTAGTGTCACGAACCGTCATTAATTCTATTTGAGAGATATTTGAAAAATTTTTTGATATTACTGAAATAGTATCTGATGGCATTCCTTCAAGTCCAGTAATTGATGTTGGTCTTGCATAATAGGCGTATTGAGTATGAGGTTTGACCTTTTCTGAATAAGATATAACTCTTTTACTTACACTATCTCTATTCACCATTAGTATTCTTTCTACTCGTTTAAAAGTTCCATAATTACCCTCTTTCTTATAAATAGTTGCCATTAAAGCTTGGTATGTTTTGTCAATCGGCATTTCCCATTGTACATTTATTATTGAGTCTGACTGAAAATAATTTTTAGCTTTTGGTCTTGAACTGTTCAATTTGCCGATTAATTTAATTTCTGACAAGTGTTCTTCGGGCTTTAAACTTTTATTTTTGGGAATGTAAGTTACTTTATATTCCAGTGTATTTCCCTTACTTATTAATTTGCCAGTATCTTTATAGCACACTCCTAGAGCTACTAAAAAGTCTGGATCTAAAGCTAATAACCCATAATCGGTTAGCTTAAAATGTGTTTTAAAATAATTCCAAGCTTCATTCTCTGAAGATAATTGTTTTAACTCCATAATAAATTTTAATACTTCAATATTTGTTCTTTTTTTTAATTCATCTGGAGAATTTACTTTTGCCAATTTTCCAATTTCTATATTTCTATTTCCATTCATTCGATATACTTTTATTCCAGAAAATTCCGAAGAAGTATTTAATGATCCAGGTGTTTGGTCGGTTAAAAATAAATAAACAGAATTGATGCCCTCTTTAATGGTAAATTGGGCATTAACAGTATTAAAACAAATTCCCAAGATTAATATTTGTATAATTTTTTTCATGATCATTTCAATTTAAATGAAATTTTATTCCTTTACTGGAACTGTAGCTAACTTTCACTCCAACATTAGCGCAAATAGTTGCTCCACACGGAATAAAATATTTGGTTGCAATCGAATTACAACTTCCATCACAACCAATGTTTGCATTTGCCCTTGCTTTTAAATTTGCGTTCGCACCCCACTTATTAGATTTAAAATATGCGTTAAATCCAGAATAAACATTTAAAGAAGCACTAGCTAGTCCAAGATGTAAAAATTTAACTTTAAAATTACCTCCAAACCCATTTTCAAATTTAGCGCCATAGCTTCCAGTTTTAATATTGGCAAAAATGGTAGCATTAGCTCTATTGTATAAGGACCCTGAAATTGATGCCCAGTTTTTCAAACCTAATTTAACATGAGAAGAAAAATTAGTGTGTGTATCAAAATAGCCCCCATAAATTTTCCCTCCATATAACATATATTTAGGAACATCACCTAATGAAGAATGCTGAAATTTAGAAACATTCCAACCTCCAACCATTGTTACTCCAGAATTAAATAATTTAGCAACAGAAGCTTTTGAATATGCAGAAACGAACCAATAACTATTATTTGATTTGGTACTTAATTCAAGATGCAATCCCCCAGTACTAGAAAAAGAAATTCCTTTCATCAATTTCACACCTGTACCCATTTTTGCATCTAAATAATAATACTTATCTGCAAAGTCAAGTTTAAACGTAGACTTCCCCACATTCCACGAATTCATCAAAACCAAATCAGCTCCACCGTCAAAAATTGGACCTTTTGGAGTACTGATAATAGTAGTCGTAACTGGATTTAATGCAATTGCACCATATTGATCTGCGGCGAAAGTAATTCTACCGTTTGCCGTTATTGAATATGTATCAGTAGCTGTATTGATATTAAACCCTCCTCCTAGTTGATCTAGTTTTACAATACCTATCGGTATTACAACACCGGTTTTAAACTTGGCTCCAATATCTTTTCCTCCAGACAGTTTTTTATAATGAAAATGCAACCCTATGCCAGAATCCATATCTGCCAGTTTTAAACTACCGCCTCCTGCAAATTCATTATCTGCAAATTTTAATTTAGCATCCATTGCTATTGCACTTGCCAGATTAAATTCAATTCCAATTTCATCAACAGATATATCCGATTTAGAATAGTGTAAATTAGTTTCAGCACCAATACCAAAATTAGGAATATCTAGCTTTATTTTTCCACCAATATCTAATGTTCTACTAGCACTTTTAAAACCGAGGTTTTTCAACTCAAATGACGCCATATCAGCAAATTCTAAATTGAGGTCAGGTTTTATTTTAAATCCAAAATTACCATTTGTAGCTATAGAAAAATAGGGCAACTCTACTTTTTTAGAGATGTACTTCGGAAGCTCCAATAATGCTCCTCCTGCCAATTGATAACTACTTGATGCCGGTACTTTTTGTAAGGCGAATGGTTGATTATCAATTGTTTTTATTTTAACTACATCATAAATGTTTAATCCTGCATTTGGAAAATAGAATTTTCCTCCTGTTATTCCTGAAGTTTTTATCAATAAATCAGACACTCCTATACTTGATTTAGAAGATCCTGGAATGGCAACATCCATATTCCCTGCCAATGAAATACCATAAGAGTTAATACCTATATTTGAAATTTTGAGTTTCCATTGGGCTATGTCTATATCAAAATTACTGGCAATAGAAATATTCTTTAACCTTCCAGTGTTCGAAATGGTCAATTTTTTTATTTTTACTGTAATCGGATTAACACCTCTAATTGCAGTGATTTTTAAAGAAGCGGCTAAATTTAGCTCCTTCTCATTGATATTGCTATTAGAAAAATCTGGTTTGATCTCAAACCCATATAATTTCCACATTACATCCTCATTGCTCAACACATAATTTATTATTGATGATTTTCCATCGCTTCTGCTAATCTCAATATTTTTACTACCATTCGTTTTTAGGAAAATAGTTTTATTTGAAAATGTTAGACCTCCAATATTTGGAAATGAGTGTTTTAAATCAATTTTTATAGGTGAGACAATAGCGCCTTTCTGTTTATTCCCATTGACAGCAGTAAGTTTAAGTCCATTTACACTATATGCCTTAGCTTTTAAATATTTATAAATTAAAAATTCGATATTTGATGTGTTTAATGATATTTCGTTATCAATAGGCTCTATGGTATTCCCCAATTTGCGAATTAGCACATCATGAAATGCAAGTTTATTTGCTCCTTTTGGCTTAAGTCCGTTTGCATAAGTTAGGTTTGTTATCTGCCCAGATATGCTATACTCACCCTGTTTGGTAGTTTTTTTATATTCACTGAGTAATAAATCATAACCCATTAATTTTTCCGCATTAAATTCAGGCTTTTCTAAGTTAAAATTTATATTGTACGCTTTTCCTTTTTCAAAATTATTAGTTTTCTTATCTGCCAAGTAACCTTTTTTTAGTGCGACAATTTTATATTTACCGTTAGGTACGGCTAACTTATAGTTTCCTTTATCATCGGAAACCGTATTAATATGCGTTTTTCCTTCCACATATATTTCTACTTTACTCAAACCATTTAACCCTGAATTAACGCGGCCTGTAATATCGATTCCCTTTTCTAAACTAAATTTTAATTCTAAGGTGTCTCTCTTCATATTCTCTATTTTAATAGGTGTACTAATTGAAAGATATGAAGAGTTTTTTGGCCCTGCTATAATTAAATTTGAAGCTCCATAAGGCATATTCTTTAACACCACAACTCCTTTCTCATTTGCCGTTTCGTAATTTCCCCATTCAGACTTTGCTCTGGATTCTGCTATTGACTTATTGTTAATGGCATCAGTTATAATAACTTTTACGTAAAATTTACTCATTTTTAGAATATGGTTGCAAGTATTATCAGAATTAGCATTAAATATTTTTCCTACACCAAATAACTTCATCTTGCCGGCATTTTCAAAAGTAATTCCATTTTCAAATGCTCCAGCTTTCTTCATTCCAATAATTTTGTACAAAGAAGGGATATTGTTTGTATTCCTAATTGGTTTATCAGTTTTATAAAATGACAAATCACTTGTTAATTTCCATTTTGAAGGTTCAACACTCCCAACATTAATGATAAACTCTTTATTCCTAAAACCATTGGCAGTTGCTAACAAAGTATGCGCGCCCGTTACTTGGGAAGTGATGAAAAAACCATTTTCATCTGACTCAAAATTCTTATTCCCATTTTTCCATTTTAGTGAAACATTTGGTAATGGATTACCTTCTTCGTCTGTTGTTTGACCACAAACTTTTTCCAAATGTCCTTCAATTTCAATGGTTCCCAAGTCAAAATTTATACCTTTCTTATCTAAAGAAACTCTTATATCCGGAACAAAACTTGCATTTTGATATTTAATTAGTAGTTTATAGGGTTCTTTTTCTTGAGGAATGTTTTCCAATTTAAAATAGCCCGTACTATCGGTAACAGCATTAATTTTAAGGTATGATACTAATACATTTCGTTTTGTATTTTTAATATAAATTCTTGCACCGGCAGCAGCAATTCCATCTGAATTTTTAATTATAACCCTACCTTCCAGTACAGGATTTGGTAAGGGAATTAGAATTGTTTTCTTATATAATAACACAGACTCTTTCACATAATTGGCATAAGGCTTTCCAAATGCCAAATACCTATCTTCCTTAATAACTTTACCATCTAAAATTGATTTTATAATATAGTATTCTCCAAAATTAAGCGAGAAGAATAATCTTGAATAAATATTTTCCGAACCACCTTCTGCCACTAGCTCCAAACTTCTTCTCTTTGTTTTATTTAATGTTTCGGTACCAGGATCTATATTGTTAGTTGAATTCTTTTCTCTATTCCCTTCATATTTCAAATTTTTATTTAAAGCACCATTATTATAGAAATTTGAAACTCTATAAATTTTAAAACTTACATCTTCTAATTTATTCTTATCTTCATCTTCAGCCTTTAACTTGAGTCTAAATGTTTTCGCAACACCAGTAATCAAGCCTAAGTCATAGGTTCCGTCAATTTTTTTATAAATTGGTATTCTATATGTACTAAATTGAAAGTGGTTATTATTGATAACCAAATCTAATTCTTTTCCCTGCTTAAGGTCTCCAAAATAAGTAATTGAAAAATCACCATTATCGTTTGTAACTCCTTTTCCAATTAATATTTTCTTTTCTATTTTTTTCATAAATGACCTACTATTAAGATCAAAATTATACTCATCTAAGTACATAAATAACTCTACTTCAGAATTAACCAAAGGAAACTTTGTACCTCCTATGATTTTATTTATATCATCTTGCTTTTTCTCTTGGTCTGATTTGAGCATTTCAACAATTTCTGTCATACCAGATGTTTGTATAAAGCCAAAGTTATCGTTTCCCTTAGTTCTATGAGTAGAATTGCCAGTATCTGAGGAAAAAATATCTGTTAGGTTTGTACTCTCAGTTGAATAAACACCTGCTGGTAGGCTATTATACTTTCTATTCCTCTCTTCTATTGCTTCTAATCCAGGTTCTGTTGCTCTAAAAGAATATATAATTTTCCCTTTAAAAGTATTCAAATGCAGTGGCCGTTGTGTTAAATCTTCTGTAAAATTTAGAATATTATTTGATGATAACAAAGGTTCACTCTCCAATGGCATAAAAGTAAACGTATTAGGTTTCCAAGTGAACCAACAGACTTCACTGCGCCCATCATTTTCAAATGCAGTATTAAATTCATCATTTTTAGCAATGACCTGCCAAGCATATCGTTTACCGGATTCTAAAGGCGGATCGGTTGGGCCATATAAAATAGAGTTTTGCATTTGAACATTCTTTTCAAAAAAAGCAGGAACGGTTGATGACAAAAATGCCTGATTAGGGTCTTGATTGGGTAATAATTCAATCATTTTTAGTGCATAATAGGTTGTTGACGGGTCAGATCCAGGAGGGATTGTCCAACTGAATACGATGTTGTTATTTCCTGTGGTAATTTCATTTCCGCAAATAGGAGTAATCAACTGTGGGGGTTCTACGGCTCTTGGAGGTAAGATGTTAAACATGGTGCATCCAGACGGGGCTTCATCTGAAATAGGTTCGTAATCGTTGCTGTATAACCTAAAACACAGTGTATAACTTCCAGTTGGTAAACCATTATCATATACGTCACCAGCTGTAATCCCCTGAAATGATAAATTATTACTATTAAATGCATCATCTAAATGCCCCATATTTCCAGAACGGGTTTCAGTTTTCATTCCATCCAAATCAAAAGCATCTAGATATATAAAATCTTCTTTTGACCGAATTATAATACTATTATCTGTACCTTCTAAATAAATTCTTAAAAATGCCCCTGTATGATTAGTTGTAGAAGTATTCATTACATCAACCATAATCTGGGTTTTTAGTTCATCGAATGGTACGTTATATGGAGGAAATATCTTTGGTATAATATTAATATTTTGACCAAAAAGTAATGTCAAATTCATCATTAATACAAAACCGATAATACTATTTCTTAGTAGTTTAAAACGAGTATACATAACCAAAGTCAATTTTTGTTTCTGAATAATTTAAAGGATTAATTCCTGCCGTATTGCCATTGTTAAGGTGTACACGTGCAGAGAATGTATGTTTTTTTGCAACCTTGTATTTTGATTGCAGTGAGATGGTAAAAGCATCGCTGTCTTTGATGCCATTGTTTTCTATTTGATAATAGTTAAAAGAGGTAGAAACCCTTAAATTAGGTTTATTAAATGCTTTTGACAGTTGGGCGGATGGTCCGTAATTTTTAGTTTCCATTGCTGTGAACTTAAAAATATTATAATTATACCCAACACCTGCCGTTAATCGCCAAGGAATGTGTGAAAAGGTATATCTTGGGGATAGGATATGCGACTGAAATTCTGAAAATTGTGCTGTGCTACTATTGTCATCTGAAAGATTTTGATAGTTCCATAGCAACATAATTAAGTGCATTTTAGAGTTGTCTTTACTCATCAAATTGATATTTTGAGCTACAGTAAGTTGTTGGTTTACTTGTGCAATTTGTACCTGATTTGGAATGGGTTTTGTACCTGGTTTTTGAGTGATGCCATAATTGGTATAATTGGCATTTAAATTGTATTGACGAATGGGCATAAAATTAATATTTGCCGAATAGATATTGCGCTTGGTCTGCGCTTTTTTATTTTTTGACAGATTGTCTTTTTGAACTCCAAAACTTCCACCTATTATTAATTTGTTTTTCCATAGTTTTATCCTTGGAGCAATGGTAATTTTTTCTAAATCGCTTAGAAAAAAATAGGCACCTAGTGATTTGAAATCTGGATCTATTCTATTGTATTTTAATTTAATATCGAAAGTTTTTTCTTTATATCCCAATACGGCAATAACAGCATCGCCAATTCTAGTACCTACTTTTTCTGTTATCATAAATGAAAATAGATTTGCAATGGGATCGTCCAACAAATCAGCGTTTGCATTTGTTGTGTTTGGTGTATAAATGCTTCGTGCATATTCAGCATCAAATGATAATTTTTTAAAGAACAAGTGATGTGTTTTGATAGATGCCACTACATTTTCTGTAGGATTTAATGTTGGAGGAAGATTGGTGTTATCAATAGAATTGACAGCATCTGTAGCCTGAAAGATAACGATGTCTGCATTGTTTTTCTCTGTTCCGTAACCAATTTTAAAAGCGCTGCCTGTACGCTTAAATGCAGGTGTTAGATAGGAATCTCCAGTATTAGCTGTTGCTTCGATGGGTTTTAAAAAGCGTCCGTAAACGGCGCCGAATCTAAAATTGCCAGGTGTTAATTCAAAACCGCCACCAAAAAAATTATGTCCTGCCAACCCATAGTTAGACCACTTTAAATTACGATGTCCTAAATGTACTTTTATCCATTTATAAGTGGGGCTTAATCCAAACTGATTAAAAGGTTGTCTAAAATCACGTTGTTGCTCACTAAAGGTAAATGAAAACGGAATATCTATTCCATAAATTGAGATGGTAGGGTTGCCATGTATTAACCAACTAAAAGGCTCTCGGTTAGAGATTCTTCCGTTAGCATTAAAATAAGTAAGACTACCACCAATGGTGCCTGAAATTTTAAACGGATCTTGTTTATTTATATTCTCAATGTCTTGTGCTTTTAAGAAGCAAGACCAAAATATAATAAGAATAATGCAACTAAGTGTTGTCTTTTTCATGGTGTTAAAATTACTTTTACCACCAATACTAGACTATTACATATTTATGTAATTATTGAATGATATTGTTTCGAAGTGCTTTGGCAACAGCTTCAGCACCGCAATTAACATGAAGTTTGGTATATATATTTTGCAAATGTTTTCTCACGGTATCAATGCTAATAAAAAGTTCTATGGCAATTTGCTTATATGATTTACCATTAGATAATAATATTAATATTTCTGTTTCACGATTGGAAAGATTATAGCGTGATTTACATGGACTACTTTTATCAAAAGTTCGAAGTACTTTTCTTGAAATAGAAGGGCTTAATGGAGCACCTCCTTTGTATAAATCTCTTATTGCATCCAAAAGTTTTTGAGGGGACACTTTTTTTAACAAATATCCAGAAGCTCCTGCACATAAGGCTTCGAATATTTGTTTACTATCCTCATTAATTGTGTACATTAATATTTGTGTTTCAGGAAGCACTTTTTTACACCTTCTTACACCTTCTATACCATTAATTCCTGGCATATTAATATCCATTACAATTACATCTGGTTTATTTTCTTTTGTATTTTCTTCAATATCCAAACACGTGAGATAAGCACCACCTAACAACAAATCTTCAGAAGCGTTGACCAACATACGCAACGAGCTGAGTAAATTCTTGTTATCTTCATATATGTCAACCTTGATATGCATAAAATACTTTAGGCTAAGATATTATTTGATTCTTAAACTTATATTCACATAAATATGTGATTTTTTATAATGGACAAATTAATACTATGGTCGTTCCTTTTCCTACAGATGAATTAATTTTTAGTGAGGCATCAAGATTCTTTGCTCTATTTTTCATAGATTCTAGACCATTTGAATAATAGGTATTTTCACTTTTAAATCCAATACCATCATCTTTAATCATTATTTCAATACTTTGTGGTATTGTTTTAATGGTTATCCAAGAATTTTTACATTGAGCATGTTTTACAATATTATGAATGACTTCCTTAAAAAATAGATACAATTCTTTTCTCTTGTTTGCATTAATTAGTTTGTTGTATTGGTGTATATGTACTTGCCATTCTAATAAGATATCTGAATTTTCTAATGTTTCATTAGCAAATTGTTGCATACGATTAACAATATTTGCCAATCGATCATTTTTTGGATTGATATTCCAAACTATTTCCTCTAAGACTTCACTAATATGGCTGGTTTGTTCTTTAATTGTTTGAATAATTTGATGTTTTGAACTTTTTGAGCCTTCTTCTTTGTTGGTTAAAAAGTCAGTTAAAATACGTACGCTACTAATTGAAGCCCCAATATCATCATGAAGGTCAGTAGAAATTTGCCTGCGTAATTTTTCAATTCGCTGTAAATTTAAAATGCGTATTTTGTAAAAAATAGTGGTTAGTGCTACTGCCGTAAATAATAGTGTCAATAAAAACCATATACTTTTCCAAAAAGGTTCTTTTATAACAAATTTTATTGGTTTACTTTCAATACAATTCGCGCCATTCAAACAAACCTTTAATTGCAATTTATAGCTGTTTGGACCAAGGCCTGAAAGAACTAATGCTCCTTTGTTTTTTAGTTCTATCCAAGCATTGTTTATCTTATTTAGTCGATAATAATATCTATTTCTTCCTCCTTCTTCGTGATTGATTGTCCCAAAATTTACTTTAATATTATTTTGTTTGTAGTTTAATTTTATTTGTTTCTCCAAACTGGTATGGATCATTTCATTATTAATTCGTAAGGGTTCAATATAACATTGTAATGTTTTATCTACTGGTATAATAGTATTGATATCTAACAAACAAAACCCATTTCTTGAACCTATAAATAAAGTATCTCCTTCTTTATTCCAGGGTTTAATAGCGCCACATTCTAATCCTGAAATTCCATCTTTTTGAGTAAAATTCCATACTCGTTTTGTTTCATATTGTAACACGCTAAGACCTGTCATTGTTGTCATCCATATATTATTATTCTTATCTTGATAGAGTTTGTTAATGTAATTATCAGCCATACCTTTGTCTCTAGTTATTTCTTCAAAACTATTTTTTTCAATAGTATAAACATATAATCCTTGTCTTGTGGCTATCCATAATTTATTGCGATGGTCTATTAACAAGTCATCTATTTGGTCAGAATATATATGGCTGTTCTTATCGATACGAATTTTAGTAAAGCTATCAGTTGCTCTATTCCATTTAATTAATCCACCGCCACTACTATATCCCATCCAAAGATTGGTCTCTTTATCTTCAGTTATACCTAATACACTTCGTAATGGAAATTTATTTTTATCATATAAATAATGTTTTATGGTATTCTCTTTTGCATTATATGCCAAAATACCATTTCCAAACCCCAAACCCATCCATAATACTCCTTTTGAGTCGGTAAATTGAGTGGTTATAGGATAATTATGGATAGCTTCAGGCAAATCTTTATTTTTCCATCGTTTATTTTTTTTGGTAATAATATTATGAATAAATAGACCATTTTGAGTACCAATCCAAATAGAATTCTTATCATTTAATCTAGTATTCCATAACATATCAGCACTTCCCTCTTTACCGGTAATCAATATACGTTCTATCTTTTTTTTCTTAGTATCATATACAAATAAATCTCTTCCATGGGTAGCTATATATATTTTCTCTTTATACTTAAGAAAGTCGGTAATATAATCATTGAATTTTATCTTTTTAAACAAACTATCGTAAGCTGGAATCATTGAAAATGAAATTGACCGTTTTTTTAGTCTAAATAATCCTTCAGGGTTACCAGCATAGACAACCCCATTACTCATTTTTTTAAATCTTGTATAGGGCCTAAAATTTCTATACTCCTCTGTGATTCTTTTACTGATAGTATCAAAAAAATAACCTGTCTTATATCTAAAAAAAGCAATACCTGATTGTTTTTTAATTTGCTTTGGGAATCTTCCATTTAATACTGCTTTATCTGAAGAATCATATTCTAATATCTTTATAAAGTCATTTGTAGCTGGATTAAAATAGTAAAAAAGCATAGATTTTTTGCTATCTGTGTTTCCTCCTAAAATAAATTCATCTTGGCTAATTTGAGTGCTTCCCCCTACATTAAAATTATTTACAAAAGGTATTTCTGTTGGTAAGATTGTTTTTGTCTTAATGTTTATTTTGAACCACTTTTTTCTGTTATTTGCGCTATTGAAATTTAACGCATTAATACGAAGTTCATATTTATTTATTGGAAAGCAAATTGGACTTATAGGATGAGCGTATAAAACATTAGGATGTTTATCTAATTGGACCTCGCCGAGAGATTTTAATTTATGATCTAAAAGGTGAATTGCCATTCTTGTAAAAATCCAAAGGGTTCCTTCTTTTCCTTTTACAATCCATCTTATAAAATTATCTTCTAAATAATATTCTTTATCCTCAGATTTAAAAAACACTCCATCGATCTCTAGTGTTTTGGTATTTACCACTCCCAACCCATATGTTGTAGCAACTAAAAGAGAGTCTTTATTTATTGTTATTAGTTGTCTTATAGTTGAACTTAATTTTTTTCCTTCTCTTTTGATCAGTGGTATTGAAGTAAAACGATCGCCATCAAAACGTTTTAGCCCAGATGTGCCTCCTAACCATAAAAATCCTTTCGAATCTTCTTCAAGTGCATTTACAAATGGTGATTTTGTATTACCCTCTATACTTACTTTTTCAAATTCATCAACTGAATAAATAGGATGTGTTTGAGAAAAAACTAGTAATGGAAAAATCAATAAAAAAAAAACTTGTTTTTTCATAATCGAAATTATTTTTAATAATAATTTCATTAAAAGTATATAATTTAATTAAGATAAACCCGTTGTGCATTTAAATAATGCTAATTTTTAAATTATTTATATTTCTATCAAAAACAAATTTATTAATAAATTGAATGACTGTTAAAGATGTTAATTTTGATAGTATTCTTGTCTTATAACCTTGAAATGATTTAGCATAATTACGCCGTATCATAAATTGGTCACAAAGTTGTGAAAACAAGGTTTCTATTCGCTTTCTTTTCTTTCTGAAAATGGAGGCTTGTTTTTTGTAATTACATTGGTTTTTCCGCATTGGAACTTCCAACTTTATTTGCTTGCTCTCAAATAAATCTAATTGATAGTCAGCACTTAAATAACCTTTATCTCCCAAAATTACACAATTATTAAACTGATCTTTTATGTCTTTTAAATAATGAATATCGTGAACGGAAGCTTTGCTTATATCAAAACTTTTAAAAACACCTTCGATAGAACAAACTGCATGAATTTTATAACCATAATAATGCATATTTTGACTTACACAAAAACCTCTGTTTGGAGCGCTATAAAATTGTTCTTTGCAGATCTTACTGCTATTACTTCTAGATAATTTAACCACCTCTAAGGGCATGCTATCTACTACAAAATAGTTTTCAAATTCATTAAATTTATTTGACAATGCATTTCTAATAAACTCCATTGCAAAAAATAATTTTCGCTTCCTTCTATTATAAACAGAACGTTCTATCTTGTTTTTTAAATCAATTGAAATCTCTCTAAACAACTGACATTCACTATCAATACTCATATATTCTGCTGTTAAATTCATAGCTATTAATTCTATATCTTTGAGTTTTGGCTTCCTTTTTTGTTTTAAAAATTGTTCTTTTTCTGTAATTGACTTTAGTACTTCTAAAATTTTATTGTAATTTGCTTGAAAGTTGTTCATATATTTAGTTGTTTGATATTCAAATAAATATACGACTTTAATAAGTCAATGAACAACTTTTTTATTTAATTATTAATGCACAACGGGTTAAGATAATCTATTTACGTGTAATATACTAATTGTACACGTCTTATACATAATAGATTACCTCAAGGAATGTATATAGGATACATATTCACATTGTTGCTTATTAGAAGAAGTCTCATATACAAATATTATAATTGAGTTATACGTTTAGCGTCTGTTTTAAATTGAGAACGATTCATTCTAAAACAAAATTCATCAAATCACACTTGAATATGCCATTTAATTACGTGGTCTTATTACTCTTAGCCATGATTTAACTTGCATAATTATAGCATATAATTGCTTAGAATTCGCTATATGCGGTAGCATCAGGTTTCCTTTTATTTTCTAATGTATATAACATAGATACAAATGGATGCAATATTTTTTTTTGGAGTATAAATTTCCATAGTATAGGTTAGTTAAATAATGAAACGTTCTTTTACAAAATACAAATTTTTGTTTTTAAATATTATGTTGCTTTACAAAGTAAAAAGATAGCAAGTTACCAATTAATAGTGTTTCATATCATAAAAAATTCTCTATGAAAAGTGTGATTACAAAACTAAGGGGGAAGCAAGAGGGTAACACGCTTCGCGATGTTACGAATTCATATTTCCTCTAAAAACAAGAGTTTATAGTTGTTTAAAAATATTTGTCACCTCATTTTTAGAGTAAAAAGCTCTGAAACCCTTATAAACATGAAATTTTTTAGAGTAAAAAGGTAGCAATTCATATAAGTTGATGGAAAATGTTGTTAAATAGTTCAGTTTATATTATGTAGAAATAACAACTCATTCAATTTTTAGTAAAAAAACCATGTAACCTAGTAAAATCAAGGAATATTTTAGTAAAAAGTGGAGGAATGCATAAAATTTATATTGATTAGCTACAGCACTCGCTTGGGCGAGATTGGTTCATTTTTAAACTCGTGGATTCTCCGCCACAAACCCAACCTCCGAATCCACAACTTTAAAAACGGCTATTAGTTTGCGTTGGCTCATTTATAGTAAATGACTTTTTTCTTCTGCGACCTTCGGGAGCAGACAAGAATGTTTTTGTGTGGACACAAAAACACATCTTGAACTTATTTCCATACCATTAATTCAAGCCCTTTCTTTAACTAGATTTTGTTACCTTACTTTTTTTCTTTTCAAATCGTTTCAATAAATTATCAATATCTTCACTAATTTTATGTTCCAATACTCTGGCATAAATTTGAGTAGTAGACAATTTAGTATGACCCAATAATTTAGACACCGTTTCAATAGGAACACCATTAGACAATAATACCGTTGTAGCAAAAGTATGCCGAGCCACATGAAATGTAATATTCTTATAAATTTTGCAAACTTTTGCAATTTCTTTTAAATAACTGTTTGTCTTCTGATTGGAGTAGAGTGGAAGCAATAATTCAGAACCAATTTTTTTAGAAATTGCTTTATACTTATCAATAATAGACAATGCCTTAGGTAAAAGAGGTACTTTAACAGTTTCATTTGTTTTCTCACGTTTTGTATAAATCCAATAATTAGTATCAATCCCTTTTACAATCTGATG
>JAUTBZ010183206.1:0-22754 GCA_032361785.1 Lepetodrilus galriftensis | reverse complement strand
ATTCACCAGAGTGTTCGGCGGCCATTTTCAGGACCAACATCACAGAGAATACAACTTACAGTACGTCGATCACAAATGAAAAATCAGAATTTGTTATTTAATAGTGTTGCCTCTTTCTTCTTTTTTAATTTGTTAATTTTTAATTTTAATTTAATTATTGTTGTCGGGGGGGGGGGGGTGGGGGAGGTATTTTTTATTGTTTGCTGGTTTATGTTTTTTCTTCTTCTTCTTTTTATTGTTTGCTGGTTTATGTATTTCTTCTTCTTCTTCTTCTTCTTTTTTGGTGGGGGTGGGGGGTGGGGGGTGGGGGTGGGGTGGGGGGTTATGTTATTAATTTCTTTAACTGTTTTGGGGGTGGGTTTAACTTAAAACTTAATTGTGCATTAGGGCTGTTCCTATGTTAGTATAGCACATACTGTAAAGACCAATATGTTTACTACTAGTATGTTTCCCCAAGCCTCATTGCCTGCTACTTTCAAAGGTGTTGATGGCCTTCCAATAAACCGCTTCCGGTTCCGGTTTCTTCTATTTCAGATTGCTCCTTCCTCACGCTCGACTGTTTTGACGTGGACGACTTGGACGCTGCTAATTTAACAGCAATACTACACGGAAGTAGGAACACGTCCACATTCAACACGGACGGTCTTGATTTATTCCTAACCGCCCAGCAAGTGGACTTCGAGGCTGTAGACAAAGAGTTTACCCTGACAATTCTGATAAGTGACAATCCCAGCGACGACGGAGTCCGGGCAGGCTCAGTGGTAGTGATAGTAGAGGTTGGTGCAGGCTGTCCCACAGCGCAATAATAGGCTCTGCAAGTGGAGCGAATTGTTATTTCCGGTGACAGGTGAAATACGTCATGATGTTTGTGACGTCACAGTGGACTGTTTGTGACGTCATAGTGGATTGTTGCGCATTTAGATGTTTGACCAGTTTATGTCACCGGATATTGTGTCTACTTGCAGCTCCTATTAGCTTTCCGTCGGACAGTTCTAATACGACCGTATACTGTGACGAATATTTCTATCAGAAAGTCGCGAATTAAATCATTTACTATCGGGACTATGGGTGTGAATGGTTAAACTGCGACCGTGTGTTTGACAGTTGTGCTAGCATGTGTGTGTATGTGAGTGAGTGTATGTATGTGTGACTGTGTGACTGTGTGTGTGTGTGTGTGTTTGTGTGTGTGTGTGTGTGTGTGTGTATGTGTGTTTGTGTGTGTGTGTGTGTGTGTGTGTATGTGTGTGTGTGTGTGTGTGTGTGTGTGTGTGTGTGGTTTTTTTTATACTACCAACAGTCAGTCAAGTTTCGGAAGGAGAACGGAAAGTGATTTCGAGTACATTTAGCTATTTCTCAGTGTCAAACGACACGTTTTCAAGATTCAAATTAAAGAGACTAAATTTGCGTTATATCTAAACCATACACATCTCGTGATCACTGTACGCCCCAACCCTGTATACATGAGAATATGTTCATGCCAATATCTATTGGTTTAGACATTGCTGGTTTTTGCTCCGATGGCTCATTTCCGGTAGGTTTAAGGTAAGCAAATTTAAATATTATTGTGTCAGACTAGAACATATGTTTAACTGTTAAAATGTCAATTGTTAACACTAGAACAAGAGGTTAACAAATTACAGTTTACTTTATTTTACATATTGCATATTTACTTATATATACCGTGTTGCGAAAACCTGTAATATTTACTATAAATAATGTGCATCACTGTTAAAATCAGCATGATATATATATATATATCACTTTGATGCATATTTTGCATTCAGTTTAAGACGTTCTTTTATCTAAAATCCATTTTATTAGTTAAACCATACTATATATGGACATTAATTAATATACTATAATATAATAATACAACCATTTAATTTTCAGCATTAACAATCTAACAGCACTAAAATGTCTGTCGTATAATAGATGTATAGTTGATTAATATTTAGTGCTCATAATGTGTCTACGACTATCACCACACCCCACCCCCACCCCATCTCTCTCTCTCTCTCTCTCTCTCTCTCTCTCTCTCTCTCTCTCTCTCTCTCTCTCTCTCTCTCTCTCTCTCTCTCTATCTCTCTCTATATCTCTCTATCTCTCTCTCTCTCTCTCTCTCTCTCTCTCTCTCTCTCTCTCTCTCTCTCTCTCTCGTTATATTACTGTAAACACCTAGCTGCAGAACTGTAGCTATAAGATGCCCCGTTTACTATTTTGCTATCTATTCTGGCACCCTGACTATTTTGCTATCTATTCCAGTATTCTGGCACCCTATATGGTGCCAGAATAGATAGCAAAATAGTAAACGGGGCATCTTATACCTACAGTTCTGCAGCTGTGTATAAACACCCATCTGTCGCAACATTTGTTAACATTATAATATTTCTGATACTAACTCCTATCCTCATGTACTAACACAGGCAGATCTTGGCTCTGTTAATAGCCGTGGTATAGTTTCTCAAAGCTGAGAGCTCTCATATCCACTATGAGACCATATCACTTTCGTAAGTGCACAATCCCCATGTATTTGAGACCTTATAGTTTCGTAGTAGATATGAGAGCGTCAAGAAATGATACCCAGTGACGTACTTCATCTTGTAATTCTTTGTAAATGTTGCAGGCTCATCAGCAGGCTCGTCGTGCGGACGTGTTGGTGCGGAGTGGAAAGTTTGAAGATGCCACGGACTGTCATAAAAGAGCTGCTGGTAGGTAGATGGACGTCACATGGTCAGTCATCAGTTGATCATCTACACACATGGCACTCTTCACAATTTTAGTTATTTAAAAATAAATGTATTTAGTTATTTCCGTCTATCCAATGGACACCCATCTTGCCTAGGCCGCGGGACCTAACCATGCTTCACTTTGCTGAATAAAAATATGTTTAAATCACTTGTACAGGTCGTAATATCATAATAAACAGTCAACTGGAGGTGATGGACACATCCTAAAAAAATATTTTTTTGTTATATTTCTCACTGGACAAATTCCATTTTTACTATAGTTTGGCATGAATTCCATTGATACCCCTATTACGTAGATTATCTCAGTAAATACTGCATGGAATGAAAAACAAAAACAAAATCCATTTTCTTATTTCATTTGACCTAACCAAAATATAGAAGAAATATTTTCTAAAATATTTGACAAATTGTAGCACTTTTTAAGGCATATTTCAAGCTCGAATGTATTATTGTACCTGAAAATATGTACATTTGATTTGTTGACACGGGTATATTTGAGAAAGAAGGTACATGTTCCACATGTCCCACTGGTTTTCAATATGTTTATATATATTTATTTTATGATTTTTATAGTGAGACAAAAATTACTAAAATAAAATGTGAACATATTAAAAACCAATGGGGCATGCAGGAAAATGTATCCTGTTGTCCAATTTATTATGTAGATAAATTAAATGTTCATACTTTCAGGTAAAACATGTTTGATCGTAGAAGTGTGTCAACAAATGGTGATTGTGATTTGTATCCCTTTAAATGATGTATTAATATGTATTATTTAATTTAAATTAAAAATATGAAACTGTGTTTCATTTGCTTTAAATAAAACCCAAACTATGATAACTGTCATCTAAATGTAATCTATTTATATGATATTGCTTGTGTATCTTTCAGAGTACCTCCTTGAATCAATGCAGTTGACGTCGTCCGAGCACGCACTCCAGTCCCTGCAACTACAGCACCAACACCACCTACGACAACACGACCTCATTCTGGAGAGGTGTCACCGCATCGAGCGCGCCAGGAACGCACAACGCAGCGCACAGAACAGGACCAATCAGAGCTGTCAGACAGACAACCTTGACCTAGATGTGGACCTGATCGACGGCAACATGAGTCCCCACCACTTTGAAGCGAGTCTGTACCCCACGATGAACCAGACCGACACCTTGTTAGCATTTCTTTACAAGAGGAGCAACTCGCAGGACTCGAGCTCTTCGAAGAAGACTTCGACCGCAGCAGTGGTGCTGTCGCGGGCCGACGCCAAGGATGAGCAGGTTAGCTCGGCGGAGTTACGGAGTCACAACGACGAGCTGCAGAAACACGTGAGATTCCTGGTGAAGGAACTAGTCGGTCTGAGGCGCGAGAACGAGGAACTGGCGCTCAGACTGCAGGATAAGGACAACATGAAACATGGCATGTCAGAACAGATCTTCAGTGACGAGCACTTTACCCCATTTGAGTTGCCTCCCTTAGAAATGCCAACTTTGAGCTTGGACTTGATGAAGGAGGGTCTTCAGGCTGATGATGAGCGGAGTGATGACGAACAGTTGACTTTGTAGGAAGTGATGCTCCGTGTCTCATCTACTGTGCATAGTACTGTGGAAAGGAATGGAGATAACATGGATGCTATAAAAGTGTTGGGCCACAGTTCGGTATTGAATAATACACATGGTCCCAGTACCTTCACAGTGAAGAACATTCCAGTCATAGGACATAATTATGTAGAATAGTTATCTCCCTTGGCTGCGGTGGGTTTACTCATGTGTTCGCTCCATCCAGTCCACTCCCACCCAACCCCAATATAAGATTTATTAACAATGTTCTGAATACATATATAACTTGTGTGCAAAACTACATCATATTGTCCCTGCTGGAAGAATCAGTGACTGGTCTATGGTCATAGTGATCATGGTGACACCGTTGTATTTATAGCCGGTCAATCTCAGATGTTGCTAATCGATGGGAATATCTTGCGACGTCCCACCATACCATTAATAAATATATCTGTCAGGGCTAAAGACTAACATATGCCCAACGTACAAGGACAAGTTAAATTGCACTCCATGCAACCTAATTTGTATCATTTAGCACTTTTGGTGCCTTTGCAACTTGCCCCGACCAGTCTTGCGGACAAGTAATTCAAAATATTAGTCTGGAACCCTGTCTGTATAAACTATAATCTTACTTATTAACCTATCCTGAGCATGCAATAAGACAATAATGTCATTCCTGTTGGCATTTCTTTTAAGATGATGTTTACACCTGAATACAACCAAGTTAACACCTGTATTGTTCTTGCCTTGCACAAAGTTGCAGAGATGATGTTTCCAGCATGTTAAATATTGAGTCATTTCCAACGTTAAAGCATTTTACTGTATTCTGTTGATGGGTAGCAAGTTAAAATATTAAATAAGCCTGTGACTTGTATGTATATATATGTACTATTAAATTTAATATAATTCCAAATATCGTTGAAAAGTAATGTTTCTTGTCCTCTTTCTTAGTCATAGATTTTGATCTATAATATTGCAATATAGGGAGAAATAAACTGTTCTAGTCTGTAACATTGATATATGTTATTATGCTGTTGTAGTATTTAATTTAATCTTGATGTCAGTCAGTCAGTCTACTTGATGTTTGATTTTTAATGTCAACATTGAAACCAGTTCATCAGTACACTGTACATAATCTCATATACCGTATATAATGATGATGTTGACTTTCAAAACAATAAACACAAAGCCATGAAACATTTGCAGCCTTTATTTATGCCATCAACACGAGGGTTGTAAAATAGAGGACCGATTCATAAAACACATTGTATTATTTGACAAGGGAGGAAGAAACAAAACAAACAAAAAAATGCCATTAAAGTACTTGTGTAGATCAATATCTGATGATGTACTCATGGTGATAAATATAGAGTTATATTACAAGTACAGAACTGTGGTTTACATAATATTCAGTAATGTTGCACTTTACTTTGGACTATTGGATAGGAATAAAAATATGCCAGTAATGTTAATCTGGCAACATTTCTTTTCAAAGTGTATTATTTCGTCGAAAAGTAGAACATGTTTATACGTCATGGTCATAAACATAAATAAATGCTTAATTATATTCATCACATTCGAGTTTAGATGAACAAGAAATACATAATTTCTTTGTTCAATTTTTGAAAGCCAATAAATAAATACTATCTTCAAGGGAAAGACTACCAACCAACAGTTGTAGTGTACCTATGTTGTGTGTTAATGTGTGTACATGATCTTTACTACATAGCATTACACTACTGGTCCTAAATACATGTACTATAGTACCAAACTACCAATGTTATGATTATACTGCCTACTGCCTACCACAGCTGTGCAATATACTACACTGAGAACTGCGACAGCTTGTTGTAAAGCGAGACAAATAAGAGTGAACAATTCAAACTACGATTTCCCTCTCATTGATTAGTGTTGTCGGAGCAATGTGTTCATGCTTATTGTGGGCGGAAATAAATAAAGTGGATCTTGACCTTTCCCGTTGAGGTCACCCAACACTGAGTCACCATATAGTTATTGAACAAGATACAAGGACCCCAAACTGCCTAGAAATGTTCAATAACTTTATCAGATTAACTGCTTGTCAATATAGAAAAGTGTAGTCAGTAACAGTAGTACCTTAATTACTTGAAGAAAGCCAGACAATATATCAGTGTATCACATACTAGGGCCCATCAATGTCCATAACAACCTTCCATGGACATCTGCGACCTCTAGACTACTAAACATCCGTGACTTTAGGATACTAGTTCTTCAGCTAGATACTGTTTTTTCCATCACATTGGTTTTTCTACATAAGTATAATAGATATTTATGAAGAATGACACATTGACAATGATGGTAAACTCTCCTGTGTGTTATTCAGGATCATATCCAAGGATGCAGTTTCCACTTTTTCTAATGAGGATGTTAGGGATTCAACACAAACTAATAGTAAAAGTCAGTGGTAACCCTCTTCTGCAAATATTAGTGTGGCCTATCATCTACTAATATGATATATGTGTATGGATAATTCTTATTATCTACTCCCTGTATAATTAATCAAAATGTGCCCAAAGTGTGATATATTGAGAAGAATGGCATAGTGTACTGGTCATAGTGGATATTACTGTCAGATACCCCCCATGTACTTTCATTAGGATAATTCAACCAAATTTAGTTAATACGAGGCAAACAATTTCTCTCTAATCCTATGCCATGTCGGATTTCTGTGGTAAAATGAACATAATGTTAAGAACACAAAAACACAGAATTGTTTGAAAAGCAAGAGAACGTTGCAGCTGTGACGACTCATTCCGAGTGCACGTGCACGTGGCAGGGCTTGTTCTGGAAGGCCGGCCAGCGACAGACGGGACAGTAGTGGTTGCTCCTCTTGAGCCAGGTAACCACGCACGCCTCGTGGAACGTGTGTCCACAGGGGAGACCGCACAGCATTGTGCCAGGGTAGTAGTCGTCCAGACATATCACGCACTGATTGGTCGGGAGGAATCCGTCGGGAAATCCGAGGTCAAATGTTTCCGGGGACTGGGACTGACATGAACAGCTGCAGGCCTTGGCGTGGACTGACGTCAGTTCCTGGGCTACTGTGGAAGAAGCTGACTTCTCGGTGGGGGCAGGTTGAACTGACGCCGGTCTGTCTGTACAAGATATGGCACCAGTGATACTTGAATCTGTGTCAGACGTAAGGTCGGGCGACATTGAGACATCGGGGTGAAGACTGTCCATTGTGTTGACGGAAGTCTGAGGAAGATTGCTACCTTGGCACACAGGGGATTGGGACCGCTTACAGACATCGCAGCGGACTGTGTCGTCGTAAGTATCAGTCTGCAGCCACGCGTATCTCCATCGTGGCAGGTCTGCGACGTACGAGACGAACTGCTCTGGCAAATCAGCAGGGATATATCGATTTCCAAGCAGGCCGATACTTGACGGGGGAATAAGTTGAAAACCAGACGGTCGAATCAGATGTTCAAATGTTCGCATTTCAGTAAAATTCCAATAGTTGTCCTCTTCATCGACTGTATCCATCCCAAGTTTCCGACGGTATTCAACAAAAGCAACGAACAATGCAAATATTACAAAATCTAAAGCAGCAAGTGTCGAGTGCATGCTGTAATAGCAGAAATCTTTTCTCAATAAGGCGGCAAGGTTCGTAGTGGAGAACAAGCGCAGTAATTTCAGTAACCAAAGAGGAAATTTATCAAGATATGGCAGCTGAAATAGCCCGACTATTGGTAGCCACAGCATAATGAGAATGATATTACATTTGATTAAATACCACATGCATTTTTTTACTCTTCTGAAAATTGTCCCTTGAATGAGACACAGTTGGAAAATTGATGCCAAATTGGTAATTATGAACGTTAGTATGAAAATGTCGTTCAAACAAGGGTACAATGTCCTGAAATATGTTTCCATGGCGAAAAAAGAAAAGCTTTCCCCATTATTGTTTCCGTAGAAATGTGTCGACTCAGCGGTTTTTATCAGGTACATCGGCATTGCCACTTTGCCTTCTTTCATCCTCAAATATTTCATTATACTTTTTCCACGCGGTGTTCTAATGTTGACAAATCCGAATTTGATCCTTCCTGGAAACTTGACACTCAACGCGGAGTAGAACATGGGGATGTTGTTGTGGTAGTTGAACATGATCGCGCGTACTTCTGGGTTGAGGACGGGGTGTCTGTACGTGTACCAGTGCTCCAGGAACGCGTCTCTACTGCCGATCTTCTCCACCATGCCGTCCAGTCTCTCACGCATCCAGTCGTACAGCTGGTTGGTTTTCATTGGTCCGTTGTACACATGAAGGTGGACGTTGGCTTTTGCTTCGAACGTGCCTGGTAGAGCTAACATGAGTCGCGGAGAGCCCCAGCCCTTCTTCTCACAGTACCTGAAACAAACATTAACACCATCAGGGAAGTATAATGCATTTACGTCTATGTGTGAACACTGAACATAATAATAATATAATAATAATAATCATCGGGCAATATGTGTAATGATGTCAGAACCATACTCAAAAATGCTACATTATGACCCCAGTAATGAATCAATGACTGTGCACTCATTTCACCTTCTGAACTTCCTGAGGACCATAGAATCCAAGTTCCCAGGATAAGGTATTAGAAGGTTCACAAATTCACAGTTACATCTTATCCTATTAATATAGTCAAGATTACTAAGTCTCTTACAAGGCCTCCAACATTACATAGGGTTCCACTTAGGTTTCAATTTTTTAGAGTCCCGGGGACGCATGTTGATATACTTATCAAAATTTTGTATTAATAAAGTGCGTCCAGTATGTGACGCAGGATTGCGCGTTCGGAAAAAACCCTGTTACATTTCCACTGTGCTAAGCTTGCTTCTGACCATTGTATGATGTTGCCTTCATAATTTCAAACAATCACCACGATCATCAGTTCCATAATGAACAGGAATGACAATTTTACATATTCCCAGTATCGACTACACCGTACCTTAAATCCAGCGAACAGTCGAGAATACCAGCCCGCACTCCAAACCGTGACACTCGCTTCCTGATAGCTTTCCAACGCGAGTCTCCAAGCGGAGTGGACGACCGATGCGACGTGTACACTTGTATCAGCCAAACACTGTCTTTAGCGTCCTCCACCTGTTCGATGAAATGCGCCCCAGACGTGAAGTTTGTGACTGCGCCCTCTTTCCCCTCTTCCCACGTGGCAGTCTCAACATCATTCTCCGTCACGGGACCTGGAATAAGCGGTAGTTTAGGCATATTAGTGTATGACTTGATGCAGATAACAGAGTAGATGAAGTTGCTTGTCTCCATAATTGCTAGAACTGGTCAATATATATCGATATATAGCTGCATGCATATGATGCGATAGACGGCTAGATTTTTTTTAATAATCCTAGAGGTACAGCAGATTTTATGCTCTGGTTTGAGTAAAACACTTATCTGCAAATCATGTACAATAGTATGTACATACGGTATACGTTTAAACTATTGTAAATAAGTACAGTGCACTCTGCCAATACTGGCATCTCTGTACTCCGGCAATCTGCAAATATTGGCATAATTTTTAATTTCCCACCAGCACCAGTACATTTATCATTGGTTAACATTTGAATAAACCGGCATCTCTCTATTCCGTATACTGGCATCAACAAGCGGACTGGATGTGTTAATGTGCATGAGTAATCCGGCACTCTCTCAAAACTGGCATATTATCTTGGTCCCAACGAGTGCACTGTATATGTCTATTTGGATTATTATTTTGTTAAAGAAAATGTTAATTTAGATACATCTGCACTATTTCACGGTTTGTAATTGTTGTAATGCTATAATTTGGTATAAGCAAATTGCATGATGTACCTGATCCTTCGACAAGTTGAGTTAGGTCCGATTTCTCCAGAACGACCCCCTCGAAACTGACCCCTCGTTGCTCTAGGAGGGCCTTTAGCTTGAGAACCGACAGGGTCATAGGGTCCAGCAACCGTTTGGAGAACGACCCCGTCTCATACCAGCTGATCGCTTCCAACAGTCGAGCCAGGATAAACAATACTGTGATGTAAATGAGCAGCAGACACAGTTTGAGCCACATCCTACTGCGGTAGATGTGCCCAGAGGGTTCTCCAGGAAGCTAATCGTTTGGGTTGGCCCAACTGATCTCAGCTACGTGTTACGTCAGTAATTGTTGTCACAGTGTTGACAGTTCTGTTGAAAGTGACACGTCGACTACCGCATACGAGTGGTTCCCCCAAACCATGGTTACTGGCATTTACAGCATCCTAACAGCGGTGCTATTAGTTAATGGTGTACCCAACGTCTCATTTGACGGAACTATATCATCCAGCTGTATCTCTTTCCCCGAGTTTTTCGGGAAATTGTCAAGAAACGTACAGCAGCTGACGACCCTTGACCCTGAACAGTCTAAGCAAGATGGAGGATGTAAATAATGTTGTCACGTGACATGCTTTTTCTTTTACAAATATGTTTACAGAGTCAAATGCATGTACATTCTAGATCATTAGTACGACACATGGCTTTATAAAAATAACAGCTACAAAGAAATAGTTTCGGAACTAATATAGCGCAGCTTCTGCAGAATATAGATAATCAGATAACGGAACCAATGTATGGTCAAAGGGAAGTAATTCGCCTTCCTTTGCGATTTCTGGAACCATTGTTATTTTTGTCTAGATCTAGTGTTTATTATTATTATTATTATTATTATTATTATTATTATTATTATTATTATTATTATTATTTAAAAGGTGTTCGTGCCTTTTTGTATTTTTTCTTTATTTTAAAGTATTTATTTACTTGTGGTTGCAACGTTTAATTTCCATATTTTACGATACAGTAACACGTACTGCGGTTCCCAACATGTAGACCTATTTATAATAAATTATATATTCTTAAAGTTATTTCTTCCTAGATATAAGGCCTACGTGCCGATTTGAATCTATAGGCCCTACATTACAGTAAAATAAAGTAATAGTTGCATAGGCCTAGATATATACATGTGTAATAATATCAAGAATAATAAAATAAAATAAATAATCATATTATAGGCATACATGCTGTAGAATTCTGAACGTTCTCCCTGGGCCAGTTTTATATAGGCTAATAAAATTTCATATGGAAAATGTTGAGGATACTAGTAGTTATTTATAGGACTCATGATGGCATTTAAAGCTAATATTACCATGTTTCATATTTGTAATTGTAAATTTAATTTCCTCTAGTATTGTTCCCGCTTAGAACTAAATTGTTGTAGCAGAGATATAGGCCCTACGACTTTGTGTTAGCTGCAGTTCTGTAGCTAGAATATGCATTTACTACTTTGCTATCTATTATGGATACCCTCTAGAGTGTCAATAATAGATAGGGTAAATAGTAAACGGGGCATCTTCTAGCTACAGACCTGCTGCTAGACTTTATATATGCCTGTATACATCATTATCACGGGATCACTGTCAGATTAATTTGTATTATGAAACATTCACATGCACCGTAGTGTATAGGCCTATTCGACATTTACTGTTCGAGAATTATTTAGCCTACCAGAAACGTACATTGATAATATCTTATTTTGCAATTTATATACATTTAAAGATGCAATTTTGGTATGATATCATATAATCACTATCCCACTGGTTTTCAAAATGTTCATAGTTTATTTTATTTGTTCTTCTTTTATTTTGCTCTCGTGATAAAAGAAAATACGATACCATGAACAAATACTAAAATATTGAAAACCAGTGGGACATGCGGGCGGGCAAAGGTAGATTATTCCCCAATAAAGGTGCGTAGACAATTCGAATGTAGCCTATACATAGTATCTGGTAAAATACGTTTGACCATGAAACATGTCAACAAACCTTTCAAGAGTGTAGGCCTATTATATGCCTTTCAATAGTGTTGTCTTGTAAAAAGAAATACTGTTTATTTTGTAAGGAGCGGTCTATTATAAATATGCGGTGGCACATGTCCACGTACGGCTGACCGCTCCTGAAGGTTAAAGTGAAGCAGTTGGAGCTTCGTTGATAGGTGACCGAAAACCCGAGAGTAGGATTCGTTGCTGCCATGCATAAGGCTGAACAACTTGGAAAGTAACCTTAGGCATGCGGCTTAGTTAGAAAATTCCTCTGTTCACCCAGCAGTGAATGGGTACCCGGAAGAACATGTGAATTATTCTAACGCCTTGACCGACAACTTGGGTTTGTATACGGTATGTCCCAGGGAGTTGAGAATGAAGTATGAGGACACACGAATCCAATGACCGTGGTAGTAACGACTATCTTGGACTGTAGGACTGTTGTCTTCTGATCCCTATTGTATTTATAGTCACCACTATATTTTCTATTTACAAACTTATTTGCCACTGGGATGACGATTATTTACAGGGCGACCCCCAAACAATGCTACCCAAAAGGAAATGTTGCTAACTTTCACAATCATTTATATAAATACTCTATAGTTTGAATCCTTTAAGTTTCTTCGATGGATGACGTGTGTACAAAGTCACACCGCCGAGAATAAAATATTCTTTGTGTTATGCCCACTACAAAACATGCTCCAAATGTCCTCCAGTGCGTTGCAAGCAAACCTGTCAATAACACAACACATTCTTCTGCAGTTAGTCAAAGCTCTGATCCTGACTGCAACTGCTCTCTTAATCAGGTGATTGAAATGTCCATTCAGTGTCCATGTCCATACAATGTAGACAACCCCCATACATGATAATAGTTGACCTGAACATAGCACTTGTAGCCGGGATTAGAGCAATATCTACATATGATTGTCATACATTCGCTTGCAAGGCAATGAAGGATAGTTGGAGCATATTTTGGAAAGAGGGCATAACTCAACAAATATTTTATTCTAGATCTTGTAATTTTGTACACAAGTTAATCCATTGCATAAGCCTACTGTGTGCCAAATATAGTCTTTGTATACGTGGTTATGAAAGTTATCAACATTTTCATTGGTGGAATGTTTTAGGTGTCAAACCTGTATCATAGGACAACTTAGTGAGTGAAGGTAAGCCATATAGATGACAGGAATTATAAGTGCATGTGGCTCCACCGGCACTATGGAGTGCACCATGATCATGATTGAAACTCATTTGAGCAGTTAGTATATGGTTTATTTAAATCAAGTATGTTCCAAATTGTTCTAATGTTGCTATGTACTAATACTAATACTAATGTATGCATTTATATTGCATTTATGCTCTGTGCCATATTCAAAATACCCATTACTGTACACACCATATGGAGCCGTTAGTAGTCTCTGTGTGCCATGAAGACATTCCCAAGTAAAGACAACATGACGTATATATGTTGATGCAAACACGTTTATTTATTTTGTATAATTATCACAGTCATCAGGTTATCTGTAACCTATACAAGTCTCTGGCCGTGTGTGAAGGTGGGTGTCTACAGCGTGTATTCCTGTCGGTGGCTGGAATCCTTCAGCACGATGCTGTCCCCTCTCAGCAGGGTTGACCTCAGCAGTGAGGATCCACTTCCGGGTCGTTCGATCTCTTCGACTGGAGTCAGAGATCGCTCTGGTTCCGGGGAACTGCGCCGAATGACGTTGCTGTCAGGTGTGTACATGGACTTGGGCAGCACCTCGATCACTTTACCCTTGCTGGTTTCCTTTTCTTCCCACACCTGATCGGCACTGCGTTGTACGTCTTCACGCGGGAGTGGCTTCTTCTGGAACAGATTAGCACCACAGGAAGTGAATTATCTGTAGGACGATCTACTAGCTAAGAAATTTGGTGATACCGTTATAGAAACATTAAAGAATGCACATTTGATGGAATTAGTTGCGGAACAAGTGATCACGTTATTGTAACACTAATGAGTCCAATTCACATAGTAGAGGTATTGGGTATTCCTAGTAACAATACCTCTGGTATGGTATTACAGCTGAAATCTTTCTCCGACTCCAGTAGGCTATGTTCGCCAGCTACTCGTTTCCATAGCGACATCCATCTTAGACGTCTGTAAAGGAGGATTACAAATACATGTAACAAAGACAAACAATACGCTATGGAGCAATAACATTTCATTGCAAGGAAAACACATAGCGATATTTCCTATTGTATGATACAATATCTACAGACGTCCAATGTGTATTGAATAGCGACATATAAGACCTACTTCGGGCGGTTTCTAGAGGATCTAGAGCAATGCTAGAGTTCGCGCGAAGTCGTGAAAACAATGCTAGAGTGATGTCACGAACGTGCTATAGGACGAAGCACGAAAGCTTGTCTAGCAACAACTGGACATGCGCAATGACACTTCCGGGCTAAACTAAATTAACCGCCCGAAGTAGGCCCTTAAAGGCATGCAATCACATATTTTGATTGCCGCACATTGATCATGACCAAGTATGAGTTATAAATGCAAAGTATATACAATTAGTGTACGTCTTATCATCGATATTGTCTCGTCAACAGGCCGTTCGTGACCTCTTACAGTATAGTACGGGGAAATCTCATGTAATGCCAAAGATAATTTGTAAAAGTGCAAATGGCGTATTTGCCTGTGAGCCGTTCCGCAGCTTGATGAAATAAAAACCAGTGGGATACGCGGAAAATGTAGCTGGTTACTCAATATAGTTGTATAGACACATCAAATGTATATAGTTTCAAGTAAAAACACGCTTGACCATGAAATATGTAGTCTCAACTCGTCCGTGATTGTAG
Source organism: Lepetodrilus galriftensis (assembly GCA_032361785.1). Classification (NCBI taxonomy): domain Eukaryota; kingdom Metazoa; phylum Mollusca; class Gastropoda; order Lepetellida; family Lepetodrilidae; genus Lepetodrilus; species Lepetodrilus galriftensis. The sequence continues at coordinate 7,751 of JAUTBZ010183206.1, read as the reverse complement.
GCATATGCCTTTAAAAGCATACAATTACATATATGCTCATTTTGGAATAGTTCTTTTTATCATGCTCATTTTAGAATAGTTCTTAGGTACAACTTAAAAGTACATTAACATAAAATCATAAAATCATGCTAATCATACTTCCAAAAACCTTTTCACCGCTGTATGGCAGAGAACATTCCACTGCAACTCTTCAATATCGAAGTTTACTTGAATCGCCGGTATTCAAGCATCCGGTAAAAAACCCTGAATAATTACAAATGGGTACAGAGGTGTTTTGTTTGTTAAATTAATGCAACAAGGGGGCATAATTCGAAATGATACGATCCAGTGTAAGGGGAAAACACCTAAATTTCCCAAGTGTTTTGTTTCCATTTAGTGACTCAATGAACATGTTTATAACAGATTAAAATATTTAAAGCCAGTGGGACATGCTTACAATTGTAGCTTGATGCAATATCCTTCATAGATCAGTTAATGTATCAAATGTATGTAGCGGAACGTTCCCTTTATTCATATAAAATATTAAACTATCGAGTACTGTGAACTAAGTACATCAGTAAATAACGACTTTTGGGCGGATAAATCAAGCGTAATTAGTCTCAGATCTAAATTCATTTGTCCATTATACAGGTCTATCAACTGTGACATTATGCCTTTAAAATGGATCAATCTAATTTATTTGTGTTTCATCACGCTGTGAATTACAAAACAAAGCGAAATCCGAGTCTGTGTGTCATGTTGAAGGTAAAGCTTTCTCACAATTTAGTTATTTTGGTATTTACACTTCACACTACGTGTAAAACACCAATTGTTGGCCGTAATTAGTATTTAAAGGTATACGGTTTCTCTAGTTTGTGTAGATATAAACTATTGAAATAATTTATCTATATGACTAAAATAGCTACGGTTCTGGAAAGTACATGTAGTAGAATCCACTTGTATTTAGGTAAGCAGACAGAATAGACCCACGTTGGGCGCCATTGATGTGGTCGTATGGAACTATAAATTATAAACAATTGGACGATTGGACGATTTGCTGTTAATGTTGATCATCTTCTGTGACAATGTCATTGATGTTGATGTGAAAACCCAGAATAATAGATGGCACTAATTGGGTGCCGTGTGTTAAGAAACAGGTGTTGAGGAAATTATGGGCAAACATCGTCCAGTAATTACCTGAAGGATGAAACAGAAATCAGTCCCGTGTGATGTATACCAGTGTGCTTGCATCACTTCTCTGTGTACCTGTGCGTCTTATGTGTTTACATATCCGTACATCATTAAAATAACTAGTTCATAGCCTGACCACGTAGGCGGGCTACTAACAGTACAACATTGGAAATGTTCTAATTATTATTCATGTTTACACATCCTTTTGCAGTGGGGTTTCTTTGGTTGGCTAGCGACTGATACTTCAAAGTGCATAAATGTAATTATAATGTATGTTTGTTTTTATATACAACACTGGTTGTACTCTGTCACAAATAAGACACACAACTAAAAGCAAAATCTTTAATACACGTCATATTTACAAAATATTACAAATAAAGTATTTGTAGTGTCAGATGAAATGGTAAAAGAAAATTCGTCCAGAAATGAGGATACTTGCAGATGTTATGAAAATGTTAAACGTGTTGATAAAAAAACATTATGTGATTTATAATAACAAATATACCATATATGAATCTGATTCACGCGCACATTTCATATGTTGCTTTTATTAGTGATATTTTAATTAGAACTTTGTTTCCATTTGACATTAAGATCCAAGGAAATCCCGTCTAGGTAGATACATTCTGCCTGATTCTGTCCGTTCTTTATATAGATCTCGCTCTCTCCCTCTCTCTCTCTCTCTCTCCCCCTCTCTCTCGTTCTCCCTATGTCTATCTTTCTCTCCCTCTCGCAGTCTTACAGAGGACACATGGAGGGAGAGGAAGAAGGAGAGAGATCTAAGAGTGAAGAGAGAGAGAGAGAGAGAGAGGGAGAGAGAGAGAGGGGGTGGGTGGGTGGGTGTAGGGAGAGGACAGAAACAGGTATCAGCTTCAGACTTATTTATGCTCTTATTTAATAGTCAATATTGTATTTCATGACTTAGAATGTGTAAGTACATGGGACGTCTTCAGATCTTTCCCTTGCAAAATAGTTGAAACGAACCAAGGTCTAAATTCAAGCCGTACACCATACTCACTTATATGATCACTCAACAATGTGTGTATGAACGCTGATAAAATATACATTCATAAAAAAGGTACTGACGCTATTAAATTGGAACAGTAGAAGTTGTTTTCCCATTAATATAATTGAAAAACGGGGACCAACGGACCAAAGAATAGTTCTCTCAATACCTGTAGATTCAGTCTGGATGTCATCAAACCATCCTCTAAACTGGGGCAGTGACTTTTCTTACGCGACGAAATGCTGAGCATGTGTGTTTTAGTAGGTGTAAGTAAACATACCCGTCACCTTAAAATGGTACGCACACTTGTATATAGTAAAAAAGATTCGTGTTTTATAGAGGTGCCCGTGAAATAATATATTAGACGTCTTGCAAGGCAATCCATTCACTTTTCACTTTCGGAGTCTCTTGTTTTGGATGAACTCTGTTTTTAGACGACCTACTCCCCTTTGGTGGTTTCACGAGAATTGGAGGGGTTGGTCTATGAGAAGAACTAGGTCCGTCGAAACATTTGTGCATCTCTTCCTCTGTGTCCGTCACACATCCGGAATCCGTCACCTTCGCGACTCTAGCGGAATCGTGTGAAATATCTGACCTATCAGACTTGCTAGATCCGTGAGATTTGTGAGAGTCACCTGACTTGACGGAACCACGTGACCTGTTAGAGGCGCGAGAGTCCGGTCTCTGCTTGACTAGTTCAACTCCGGAATCAGCGGAAGTATCCGAAGGGATTTCCGGGATGTGTTCCCGACCTTTCAGCCAATACGTATTCATCTTTGCTCCCTGTAATTAAAACATTACCAAACGAGTTTTACATATGAAGCATTGAAAATATAATGTAACAATAACAAAATATAATAAAGTATATACTATTGGCCTACAACTGTGAATATAATAGACTGTTAGAATTTCTAACAACTAGAATTCTGAATGCCCAAAACATGAATGGCGACTTATTAAGCCAATTATAAATGTAGTGGGCCGTTGACATATAGATACGTCGAAATATCAACCCCCATTAAGACCCGTTAAATGTCAATACTTCCGCCTCCTTGGGCCCATTGACGTGTTTGATATGTCTGATCGTGTGCCTGGAATTCGGATAATTTGTGTTGGGTCTTGTACATGTATATGAATGACTAACAGTTATTTTAATCTACCCTGGAGAACATATCGGGACCTCTAGCGGTCATATTACTCGAGTGTGTAGTCAGACACGATTTAAAAAAGTCTTTATACAGATAGTATACTATATTAGTGTTCATGAACATGTTGATGTCAATATCGAAGAGTACTTAGCCAGAACGAGGTGGTGATATGCATCTATGATAGGGTAAACTAATTACAATACTCACGTTGTATCCTATATCCTCCGCTGGTTCCATTAACAGGTACGACACTTTATTGATGTATTTGTGCATGGACGTGGAGATCCGAACTTTGGAAGAAACACTGTCTGATAAGAGAGCTCTGGCAACATCAAGAGTTTCGCCCATGACCACAAACTTCGGGGCCGCACTGCCAACGACACCGGTAGCCAGCCTTCCGACATGCGCACTCAACCGGAACTCCAACGGTTTTGACATTGAAGGAGGACACTTGGCTTTGGCCGCATTCACCAGGATGTCCAGGGCCACGTTAGCAGCAGTTTCCGCCGACCTGTCAGCTTCTACTCTGTTCTCTTTGAGGCCTACAATCACAGTGAACGAATCGTATTGCAGGTTGATTCTATATGCGTCACGCGTGTTGAAAGACAATTCAATCTCTGAATGAATATCATTTAGATACTGTACAACGTCGTTGGTAGGAACACGTTCTATCACATCCTGTATGTTCATAACCTCGACCATAACGACTCCCAAAGAACAATACACCTCTGTTTCTATTTGCTGTCCGTTCCAAATCTTCTTAATCAGGTGACCGGGAATTATGTCTTTCATCATTAGCTCTAATCTACTTCTGGAGACCGTCAGCTCGCATGTTTTCTCTTCAACACGTGCTTCGAGATGCGCGGTGTATTCCTCCATGGCGGCCATCATGGAATCCAGCATGGACTTCCGGCTGGACTTAGACTGCCGCAGCATCTTGATGATCTGCTCAAATGTTGGCCGGCTGCCCGGAGTATCTGACCAGCCTATTTCCATGATTTGCCGGACATTCAACGGGGCGTCGTCCGGAGGATCCGGACGCAGGTTATTGTTGACCACTGCTCGCAAGACCTCGTCCGGACCCAGAGAGTCCGCATGCTCGGAATACGGGTCCTCCCTCGTGAAGATTTCCTGCAGGATAATGGAGAAGCTGTACACGTCTGTGGCAGTTGACGGACAGATCTCGAAATCCGATCTGATGATCTCCGGAGCCACCCAGAAGTCTCTGAACGCCGAGGCGTATTTGCTCATGGAATGCGGGTCCTTCCGGATGTAGTTGAGAGGATTGTCCTTCGGGTACAGCTGCTTGAAAAGCTTGCAGTACTCCCAGTCAGCTACTTTGACCGTCCACCTGGAGTCGATTAAACAACAGGACGAAGACAGGTTACCGTGCACAACGTAGTGATTGTGTAGGAAGTTCATCCCGTTGGCTATGTCGGTAGCTATTGAGAATTTAAAATCGTTCGTTAAGTTATATTTTTCGTCTTGTAGAACATCAGCCATTTGGCCTTTGCCGCAGTATTCTCCGATGACGTACCTTTCGTTGTCTAGGTCCGTAAGGCCGAAGAATCGCACGACATTTGGGTGAATAACGGTGTCTCTCATGGACAATAGTAACTTCTTCATGTCTCTGGCCACGACCTTTAGATGCTTGATTTCTAAGACGCGGATTCCAATCACATAGCCATTCCATTTCCCAGGCCATTGCAGAATCTGATCCAGCAATTCCGATCCTTCTGGGATGTCTTCAATGTGTTGAAGAGATTTGATGGACTTCATGGTAGACAGTCTGGACTTTCCTCCCGAGAGAATCTTGTCATCCAAATAGAATATGATGTCCTCGATAGGAATATCCCACTCGTCGTTGTCAATCATCTTGTCCAGCCGCCACCTCTGGTACCAAATATATCCCAAAAGGAGACCAAAGATAATAACGAAAATTGGAACAAGAACGGCCACTGGTATAAGCCAAGGCTGGTCCTCCTTCCTTTCGTCTTCAATGTCCGCCTGGACCATGTCCCATATGCTGCTTCCTCGACACCTCATCACCTCCAATACCATTGCGATGTTCTTATCCACAAGGGCTTCTGACAGGGGAACTAAGTACACGGATTCGCACGTCTCCTGGGCTCCTTTGTCCTGCATGAACCACAGGATGTACCTGACCAACTCTCTTGCCGAGGAGCAGTCCGGTATCGACGTCTTGTACAGGATGATATACGTGAATCCAGCTATTGGGTAGGCGTCTGGGTGTGGCTGATCCGCTAGGGTCCCCGTCAGAACGTCCTTAGAGTTCTCTGCCCACCTATCCATCGCTCCTTGTATTGCATGGGTCGTGGCGCGGACGTACCTCCCGTCCTTGTTCTGAAGGGTGGCGTAGGATATAGAAGCCTCTGAAGCATCCGCCACAGAGAGGTACCCAATGGTGTACTTCAGCGACAGAATGAGTCCGGCAACGCCTCGTGTCTTCTGTCCGAACAGGCGTATAACACTTTCGTTCCAATGGTATGCGATGTCGGTTTTGGGGTCGATTCCATCCGAGAACACGCCCAGAGTTGCGTTCCATTCTTTGCTGAAGCTGCTGAGCGCCGAGGTGAACATATTCGTCGTACCAGACTTGTCGGCCCTCGCTATCACTCGGATGACGGCGTAAGGCAGCGTACAGCGTGGGTTGGCGGCAGCGATGCTCGAGTCATTCCAGAACTGGAAGGTTCCGTTGTAGATGCCGACAAGATGCTCCCTGGTCAAGTTCATCTTCGCGGCGTCCGTATCGCACTCAGGGACGTTGTAACCCATGACAGTCCCTCTGAAATAGATACAATATCTTATCACCCAATATAGGCTCTGAGAGTAGATCTATTCTGTATATCAAAATGATATCTCCGGGAGATAGCACTTCAAATGTTTGTGATTGGTCAATATTCGGTCATGTGAATGGATAGTTCAACTGCTGCCAAACACGTTGTTATCCTACTCGTTGATAAAAATAATGTAAATACTCGGCAAAGCCTCGTATTTACGTTACTTTTATCAACTTGTAGGATAACAATGATATAAAAACACACTCGGGTGAGATTCTCTATATAACTTTACTGTTCTCACACATGACATCAAAAGTTGTATAAATAGTCAGAATTGTGTTTTAATATTACGAGGGTGATACTTTAATAATGGTAGGTGAGATTTACGATCAGGTGGGTAAAAGATCATTAGAAGACTATAAGTATGATCGTGCATCAAGGTTACATTCAAGATGTGACGGCGAACCAGTTTATTATATAACTGACAACTTCAACGCATCCCTTGATGTCAATACATGCATATGTCTCTACGGTATTCATTTTCAATAGAACTATCTATTAAATATTGACGTACCCTGCTAGCGTCGGAAACATCACTAAGTCTGGGTTGTTGTTAAAATCTTCATCAGACAAAAGGGAATCGGAACCGACGTACTCTACATCCGGGCTCGCAGCCAGAATCTTCTTCTGCCCACTGCCACTTCCGGTCGACGTGTACGTGGCATTCACTCTGACGTGCGGCTTCCGGAAGTTCTTGTAAGACTGAATCCAGTTCTTGTAAGCCGGATACGGAAAACTGGCGCCCTCTCCGTGAAGCTGAATATTCCCGAGGGCGCAATCCACACATGTCAGCACTACTTTCAGAATCCACAATAAATTCCGTCTCTTCATTATTGCTGTTCACTCATTATGAAAACTCCGACACCATTCTGCATCCGCCGTGACAGGAAGCTACCGGGAGCATCGGCGCTCTACATTGACTGATGTCAGGTAATCCGGAGCCACTCATGACATCATGCACTAATGTTTGACTATGTCTCGGGTGACGTTGGAGATCCAGAATTGACATTATTTAGTAAAATTCTGGAAGCGATCGATTGGCTTCAATTAACAGGTTGGCCCTTTTTCAGTATACGGCCGTTTCTTCACGCCCGCCAATAGAGGTATCCGTGTAATAATGAAGACATCTAAGCGTAATTACCGTTGGTTTTCTTGGATTCAGTAGACTGGAACATACAATAAACATAAATTAATTATAATTCATTCATAAGCTGCCTTGACACACACCTTTCCAAATTATCGGGGTGCGGGTGCGGGTGCGGGTGCGGGTGCGGGTGCGGGTGCGGGTGCGGGTGGTGTGCTGTAGTGGGGGTGGGGGTGTTCAGTGCAATAACGTATACACATGTATGCATCAAGAACGAACACTGATACATATATTTAAGGTATACTCTAAAACTTCCTATGATTTAACATTTCACTATGACTTAAATTTATGTCACTGAAAATGAAACAATTATCAAATAATATAAGTTAAAAAAAAGGAATGCATTGATTGAGATGGTTTTATAATTATTACGACGGCGGTGACGATGACGACGACGATGATGTGATAATGATGATGGTGAT
>JAUTBZ010183095.1:0-22789 GCA_032361785.1 Lepetodrilus galriftensis | reverse complement strand
CCCCACCCCCAGCTCCATACAGCATCTCCAGTTGCCGCTAACAGAAAGATTGTTAATTAACCTTTTTCCTGCTAAGAGCAACTTGATATGCCCTATGGAGCAGTGCTTGTAATAACCCTCTTCATGCTGAAGGCAACCGGAAATGCTCTAAAGAGCTACATGTACCCATTCCAGCAGGAAGATGGTTAATCTAGCACGGAAATTAGATTTCCAAAAAATAAATATAATCCAAATTGACAGCTTATTTTCTAAAATTAAAACTATTTTTAACTTGCATTGGTTTCAAGGTGAGCACAATCCCACCGATTTCACCATCAATCATATGGCAATGACCACTAACAACACGACGACAGCATAAAACTCAGTACAGCGTACAGTTATAATCATTTGCTTGGACGGACAAATTACACGGAAAAGCTCTCAGTAACGCATTTACCAGATGCTCTTAAAAAGATTCATAACACCCTGAGGGATTATCGAAAAGCGACCCAGTGACCTTTGACCTTGGTGTGAGGTCAATCAGGAACATCAACAAGACCTGTGTATAATGCATGAGCACAGGTACGGTGAAGGTGGTAGGCTCCCGGTGCAGGCGATCACACGGACTGGGAGAGCATCGCTGTGGCCACGCCAACTACCTACACGTACTACAGCCTACAGGAGCAGATGGATAGGAATAATGACCATAGATGTACACTGTGGACAAAGAGAGCCATTAGCAAAGGATAAATAATGCAAGAGAGACCATCATGAGTGTTTCTCCCCATTTGTATTCCGGTGTTTGTATTTGTAAGCGCTATAAGCGTACCGTAATATTATTATTATTATTATTATTATTATTATTATTATTATTATTATAGGTGTGGAGCTCTATAAGTGTTATTATTATTATCTACTTGCCACCATAATGATGGACACTTTATATATCTAGAAATGTTCCAAACCGAGAGAGTCAGTTATCATTTAGTGTCACGGCGGAAATCTGTCGTACATAGATAACGATCTCCAAAGAAAAATCCATCATGTATTGTGTACTAAAACTGATCGACTAATCAATATTCTATATCCATACTATGAAGACTATGGATTAATGGAAGTTTTCAACGTCAACCATCAATTTTGAGTGGTAGACCATACAATGTAATATTAACATTTTTCCAAAAATTACAATTTAAATTTAAATATAGCATTCTTATTTTTAGACGGGCCCAGTGTATGAGACACATGTTGGAGGAGGTTAGATGGTCAACGGATCAACTTGTATTGGAGGAGGTTAGATGGTCAACAGATCAACTTGTATTGGAAGTGACTGCATGCAAGCCCTCACTTAGTTACATGACGATATTGAACTCTAGTCTGGGTTCAGTGCTGGGTCTTGTCCCATCCAATCTCCCTGTATACTAGCTCAGCTGTACTCTGACTGGGAGATCTCACTGATATGTCTAAGTAAATGCATGTTTGTGTGGGGGTGGAGAGAGAAAGAGAGATAGAGGAGGTATGGAGAAAGAGAGAGAGAGAAAGAGAGGGGAGAGAAGAGAAAGGAGAAAGAAAAGGGCATGAGTGAATATGGAGTTTAACGTCGCTGCGGGAATTGTTCACCCATTTGCGATGATAAAGTAATTAATTATTTTACAATATGTGTGTTAAAAACGAAGAAGCTTAAAAGTGAATAATGTTGTTGATAAGTTAGCCAATATATTGCACTTTACGTGTAAAAAGCTATATGAATGGTTAAAAAGTATGTATTGAAGAAGAGGGAAGAAGAGAAAGAGAAAGAGACAAGGGGGAAAGAGGAGAGAGACAGACAAAGAAACAAAAAGGAGAAAATGAGAGAATGGGAAAGAGAGAGAAACAAAAGGGATGGGTGAATGAGTGAGTGAGATGACGAGAGAGAGACACAGAGAGATGAATAGACTAGAGAGGCAATAGATAGAGATAAATAAATAAATAGTCCATTTATAAAGCGCACGACTCCATGCTAATGTATGCTCGAAGCACAAGAAACAGAGACAGAGAGAGAGAAAGAAGAAGGAGGAAAGGCAGAGATGAAAGGCAAGAGATAGAGACACAAAGAGTTTAGAGAGAGAAAGAGAGAGGGGGGAGAGAGAGAGAGGGTGGAGGGAGAGAGCAAGAGAGATAGAGAGATAGTTAGAGAGGGTGGAGGGAGAGAGCAAGAGGGAGGAAAGGCAGAGAAACAGACACAAAGCAAGCGAGACTGAAAAGGAGGAATGAGAGATGATGACAAGATTACACAGGTAGTAGTCTAGAACTCTACCAGGACTCTCAATGCCAGGGAGACCAGTAGAGACTTGGCAGTGCTTGCTGTGAGCTGGCAGGCAGCTGTTGTCTTACTTGTCTGTCCATAATAAACACTGCTGCGGACCACTCATCAGTCAGGAATGCTGTCTGCCTGTAGACACTGTATAGTCACTGCAGACAGACACACCTACCATTGCTGATACACACCGCAGTCAGAGAACACTTCACTCCTCGGAAACCTCTAATAGTCAATAATCAACGTCTAGCCACGTAGTCATTAAAACCCATTGCAAATACATATAATATTCGCTTAGCATCAGTTGTCATGGTTACAAACATTTCCATTTTCAATATTACTATTTTCACCAGATATCATATATATGTTAAAAGTGGTTCTCTTATCAATGCCAAAGAATTCAATATCCTTCTATCCCTTTCATTAGCAGAGTATGAAATTCATCCTCGTTTATCCACCTCGGGCCTAGTAGTACACAGATTAGGCCGACACTGAAAATGTATCGGGGTAATTTTCTAATGGGTTTAGAAACTTGTCAGTAAGCTACTGAATAAAACAGACAAACATGTTTCACTGAAGTAATTGGAATTACCATAGTCTGAAACATTTAACTTTAGAATTGAGTCTAGGATCGTTGAGCTAATCGACTGATTTAAAATGACACAGTGACCTTTTAACATTTTCAATATATCGGCCTGATTACACACTGACATCATGAGAATTGAGGCCGTAGTTATTTCCCTAATGTGACATGATAAACATCATGACGTATTTCACCTGTCACCGGAAATAACAATTCGCCCCACTTGCAGTGCCTATAGTTCTGAGCAGCGACACCCAGCTCTAGGCTGGAGTGATACTATTTTCCTACCAACAATTCCAATACCAATATTCATCTGGAACTGAACTTCTTATTGCCAGGATCCCTGGAAATTAAAAATATTACCGACATTAATTCCCTAAAAGGTGCATGTCGACATTAATGTATTTTAATTTTCCACTGCTCGAATTTTCAATGTCCTCAAAAAATCTGTCAGAGAAAATTGGTGGATTAACAGATTTCACAGACGCGGTGCATCTCAGTAGTGCTGGGAGCCTCCTTTGTGCCTGCCGGTGCCAATGTCTGGAGATGACCCACATCCTCACCCCCACACTTCCCGCTGGATGGTAATACAACCTGACACAGACCCAGCCACTGTGGGATATTACCCCTGGCGTGACGTCAGATTGTGAGCTTCCATCTTTATATTTGAAAAATCTATACAACTCCATTTTAAGACAAAGAATTTCAACTGACGGAAACTCCATTTCAATTACCGTTATTTTTTTATGTAGCATTCGCAAAAAAACACTATATTGATTCAAAAGCAGGGACGTAATAATGAGGGATCGCTTTCTGAGTAATGTGTGTGAACAAACAGCTTGGTATCAACTCGCAGCCATGAACTGATAGGACACTGAACTCTGCTGAACCTCTCATTATGCACTTGACATATTTTAATGTATCTATATTTCAAATTTGTCATTTGACAAGATAAATAATACCTATAGTTGGTGTTTCTTCATCTGAAGTCTTCATAGCCATCAGAGGCTAACAAATACGAAGACTCAAAAGTTGAAAGAATAAAAACAAAGACCTTCTAACAATGCCAACCTTTGCATTGAGCCACCCAGTCCACATGTTCCTGTCTGAGAGAGGAAGAGATTGAGAGAGAAAAACAAACCCTGTCTACTCCCATTTCTCACTTCCTGCCATAGCAAACACCATTAAAAGGAATAGAAGCAATTTGTGACAGCAATTTCACATTCTCCCAGACAGGGGAGAAGACAACCAGAAACAATAATGTTAACCCCTTCAGGTCTATATTGTCTTGTCTCTCACTTGGGTATCATTTCTCAAAGCTCTCATATCTACTATGAGATCATAATGACATGGTGATTGTGTACTTACAAGAGCACTATGGTCTCATAGAGCTTTGAAAAACAATACCCAGATTGTTACTTGTTTAACCCTCTCCCTGCTGGATTAGGCACATGCACTGCTCTTTAGGGCATGTTCGGTTGCCTTCAGCAGGAACAGGGTTAATGTTGCAGTGGTAATCTTTCACCATAGCCACAACAAACATATAATGTTTCTTAAATGTCATTGTCATCCATATATTATATAGAGCACAACAAACAATTGCAAAAACTCATCTAAAAATAATACTTTTTGATAAAGTCAACTGTGCCTCGAGAATGTCCCAAATAAGCAGTATATGTGTATGGAACAGATTACGGGTTAAACATGTTTAAAGACAATTGTCTATATTTGAGACATGGTCAATATTTCTCTTTCAGGCCAAAACAGATATATTTGCCAGTGAGAGTGGCTAACAATGAGAGTGGCTAACAGTGAGAGTACTGGACAGTGAGAGTAGCTCAGGCCAGATACTTGAGACGGGAACAGACAGTTGAACTGTGAAGGTTGTGACCTCCCGGCAGAGGTCGTTGGGGTCACATAGGGACAGCCTGAAAACAAATACCTGTACGTATACATCAACTGTGTTTACATGTGTCAAAGCAGCCAGATATGACATGCATGCACCTTTCAGTCAGAGTGGTCAACTGTAGCACGGCTTGTGTATAGCACCAACATCCAGCCGTGACAAACATATTTACAGCTAATTTAATAGCATAAAAGAAAACAGCATAATTTCATATATACTGTACTGATATTGATTTTCAAATAGGTTATAATGACATCGGTGCTTATGTAATCTCTATTGAATAATACGCAATATTTATAAAGTATTGAATACGTTTATCCAGATTTGATCTGAACAAAGGTGTATACAGCGCGTTAAGGAATGATTCATACTACTGTACTACGTATGCAACAAGTCCTGTATTCAAGACGTAGCTCAATTCGCAGCATGTTTCCAATCACAGTGACTCACTGAACATTGTGGATACCATGATATGCATAAGCAGGTACCCCCTGATTGTCCATAACCTTTGAGATATAGAAGCTAATGGTGCATAGATTGATAAAAGCTGTAGGCGTAGGGACACGTAGCACAATTAACGACGTATCAAAGCGGGCATTTATCATTGCTGGTTATCAGAATGCCCGAAGCCCAGCGAAGGAAGTGAGGGACCTGGTATTGTCATGACCGTAGCTTTCATTGATTGTACGTCCACTGTTCCTTGTCAGTACTGTAAGACTATATATCCCACAAAAGATGCCACAAAATAATTGCATCAGATGTTTTCAGGTTTCCATATTACCAAGGTTTTTTGGGTGAAGTGAATATGGAGCTTAACGTCGCTGCAGGAATATTTCAACAATTTGTGACGAAGTTTTTTGGGGGTAGTAACAAACTTTATGCTAGTTAAACAGTAGAGGAATACAATATTTGCAATCACTAGCACACAAACAAAAACATACAAAATGAATTCCCAGAAATATTTGTTTTACTGAAGGTTCTTTTCTAATGTGTTTTTTTTTTAAACAACAACAAATTATTTGCATTATATATTAGCAATTTTACATGAAGCATTTTGTTGGACAATTATTCCAGTATTTAACCATATCATTAAATGTGAGAAGAACAACAATCTAAACAGTGCATGGATGGATTCCTGTGAACATACTGGATGTGATGCTGAAAGCCAATAAACAATAGAGATGACAACTAGGTGGCATGTTGTCCGAATATACTAGGGGAATAATAGCAGGTTTGGCAACACTTAACAATAGACCATTATATATTGTATAACACATACATGTCGCACCTTGACCGAGGTCAGCAAGGGTTGATCTATGAGATAAGATGTGTCCTTATGGCCATCATACATCAGCATTTATGAAAGCAAAGGGTTAGAACCCATGATGGTATCAGCTTTGATATAGTGTGTGTGTGTGTGTGGTGTGTGGTGTGTGTGTGTGCGTGCGTGCGTGCGTGCGTGCGTGCGCGCGTGAGGGGGAGTGAGCAATCTGGGAGAGGATTAAAAGAAAAATATGAAAAGAGAGAGGGGATGGAGAGAAAGAGAGAAAGAGAAAAAGGAAAAGAGATAAAAAGAGAAAGAGAGAGAGAGAAAGAAAGAAAGACGGAGAAAGGAGAGAGTGACCAAATTACAGAAACAGGGGTATACAGTGAAAGAGAAATGGAAAAGGTGATATAGCAGGAGAGAATATAGAAGAAAAAGAATTATGGTGAAGAAGTACAAGGGTGTTCTGTATTTCAAAAGGATCGCGGCAACACCTTGACCATCACACCACCCCATCACACACAGAATAATACACCTCACCACCATTAGAACACTAGAACATCACCCGACCATGTCACACACAGAGTAATACACCTCACCCACCACTAGAACACTAGAACATCACCCGACCCTGTCACACACAGAGTAATACACCTCACCCACCACTAGAACACTAGAACATCACCCAACCATGTCACACACAGAGTAATACACCTCACCCACCACTAGAACACTAGAACATCACCCCACCCTGTTATACACAGAATAATACACCTCACCCACTAGAACACTAGAACATCACCCGACCATGTCACACACAGAGCAATACACCTCACCACCACTAGAACACTAGAACATCACCCCACCCTGTCACACACAGAGCAATACACCTTACCCACCACTAGAACACGATAGGACCATTTCCTAGGACATAACAAACCATGGTGTTGGTCAATGCAATCTTTTCAATGTTATACAAGTAGATTCAGTGACCCCCTTCAACTAAAATAACTCGGAATCCTATGAATTTTACAATGATCAATACTGGACAGCGATCGATTGCTCGTTAGAAAGTAACCCACAAGAACATACTAAACTGTGTGTTTAATTCAATGCTCTATCTACAGAAGGGTGATAAAATTACATCCAAAAATAAATGATATATTGATATTCCCGCGTCACAACGACCGGTTGGAGGTAGGCCAAGATTGCCACATACGAACATGTCAATATTATAACACCCAGCGAGGGCGCGGGCACAATCAGTGTCCCACTGTGGGTCCAGACTGGGTTCATCGCGGTATTGATGGACGCTCAGAAACATTACCCGAAGACCAGTCAGCCAAGCGCATGTTAAACTAATTAATAGCCGAGTGAAAATACTGATCGACCTTCCCACTTTGTAACGCACCAGCTATCATTAGATGAGAGTGATACAGAAGAGTATAGAATGTTACATAAAGATCAAATCACTCGCTCCAGGCATTCATACAGGTAGCTAAAAATAACGTGTTAAATTCCATAAAAACTAATATATTATTACAACTGGAAATTTCTGAATAGGAAAAATAACATGTCAAATTGTGTCAGACAATACTTCATTTCATCATATCCTCAAAAGAGAAACTATGACAAAGCATTTCTGTGTGTACAACAGGATGGGAAGAAAAACATAAATCAATGATAATTTCATCATATCCTCAAAAGAGAAAGTTACAGCCATGACAAATTGTTTTTGTTTGTCCAACAGGATGGGGGGAAAAAACCCACTAAATTAGTGATAAGTTAGATGCATTTGCACTATTAGAGCTTTGGATAAAAAAATGAATTACAGTGTGACGTTTGCAAGGGTAGATTCCGATATTTTATCAAAGTGGGATACAACAGCAGACACAGCCATGATATTGTTGTCACAGTAATTTAAGCCGTTGGAAAGAATGAAGTTCATTAAAACCCTGAATGCACTTGTCTTTCTTAATTTTCTATATGGATTTTTTGTGCCAATCTGTTTCAGTGCGATACCCATCAACAACAGAAATCAATCAGTGCTCTGTCTCTCTCCGAGAATATTCAGAGTCGCACACAAGCCAGGAATCAATCTCGGACACGGCTCTCATTCTCTGAACTATGTTACCATTGACGTCTCTCATCTCAATTTCCTACCCAACATTGAGACCATCAGACCTTAAGACCTTCAGACCGTTGCCCAGGAAGTCCAATGTCATGGCAACATCAGTCATCACGACCTCTGACAGAGGTTAGGTCATCCATTCTGACACCGCAGACAGCATCCTCCACGAAATCGATGCCACCCATCAATACAAATTGCGTAAAAACAGTGCACGTATACATAACAACATGTATTAATGTATCTGTACATCGACAGAAGATCCTATTCAGTATTCAGCTATGCAATATAAGTATCGATTTTGACAACAAGGATGAAATTGAATTCTAGGATTGGATATATCCTATTTCAACAACGCAAGATAAGTACATGTATTGATGTTGAAGTCAATGAAGAACCTGAATTCCAGATATATTCTACAAGATCCATATTCATGATAAACATTAAAACAAGGATAACTGGTAGTTACAAGACTACAGCAAAGAAAATTAAATTGCACACTCTCAGTGGAAGAATCAGAATATTGGGACAAACTCGGACAAAGTAATCAGGATAAAGTATGGTAAAGATGTTAAATAAGTATGTTAAACATGTTAAATATGTGTGATTACAGTAGTGGATTAAGTATAATTGAAACCACAACAGTAGGTCAAAGAGTAAGTGAATAACTTCTGGAAATAGATGACCAATCTTTGGTTGTCACCATGGTGGAAACAAATTCATGGTTGGACAACATGTGAAGATACAAATACAAACTGTGACAACAGAATATTATGCTGAGGTTATTACTAACAGCTATGACTAACAACTAATAACTAACAGAATTTACTAATGACAAAGAAATTTAATTAAAATTCTCTGAAACCATATCATGATCACATTGTGTATACTGTACACAGATAATACATTGCATAGGATGTCTTGGTATTCATGTTCAGATATTGGTAATTTAGTGGTTGTGGCCACCATGGTCAATACACAATGGCTAATCAACATGCTAATGTCCGAACTGAGGAAATAACGTGTCACGATCATTAAGACTAGCGGCAAGGTCAGCGGATATCAACAGGAAGTGGTCGGGGAAATGCTGATGACTGGCGTGTAGAAAAGAGAACATTTCTGTAAATGTCAACCTCGTTAATACTACAATAATAATACAGTAATTGACCAAAATTATTAAGAAAATGGCTATGTCAGTCTGCTTAGAATTTATTTGAACAACCTAAAACAATTTACAAATCCAAAGTTCCAAATGAATCGACCAATTTAACTTGAAATTTCTATAATGTCATATTTTTCTTATGACTAATTCAATGAACCGTACAAATGAGTGTCAAATAAACCAATTCTCTGGATGACAAGACTTGCAAAGACTTAGTCCGTCATGTGTCAATGACTGATGTTAACCCTCTCCCTGCTGGATTAGGCACAGGCACAGCTCTTTAGGGCATCTCCAGAGGCCTCCAGCAAGGAGAGAGTTAATACATTCATTCACATGTGACAACACAGAAAATTGATTCTTCTTCTATGCTAATAATTGATAAGCAACCAAATCTGTACCTGCTTAATGCTATAATGAAAGAGACTGTAAATGAGAGATTAAAACAGATTCAAAGCTGCTTCTTGTCCAACAACAAAAGGTCAACTGCTCCAAACTGTTCACTCCTTATCTCCATATCTGGCAGGCCTCTGCGACACCGCAGTGAATATAATTACGGTAGCCGTCCTTAAACACCCTAAAACTCTCCTGTTTTGAAAACACTTCAGCGGAAGAAGCGCTAATTGAATGAACTTTGGCATTATGTCGGAATTTAATTATGTACAATTTTGTGTGGCTGTCGAGATGGTGGAGATATAACATGAAGACGTTATGTCCTTACTTGAATGTAAATCTAATCAGCAAAGGTGTCGGTGCAGTTGCAACCTCGCAATTTCAAATTTATCTCGATGTTTTTTTCCGAATCCCTCCGAGACGACTGAGGCTAAATAAGATGGTTTCCACTGGCGCCACTCTCGTGCGTGGTCAGTGCTGGTTTCTGTGGCAGTATATTACCTGCAGCGTTGTGTGACAGTGTTTTAATACACCATTCCTTCCCACCTAGACAGAAGTCTCTGTCAATGAGCATAATTCCAGCGAGAAGTCGCATCAATATCGAGTTATTTCACATACAGGCTACGATCACTGATTAATAACTGATTGTAAAACAGGTAGGATTATGTTGATCACTGTTTTGTGGGGGATTTTATTTGGTTAAATTTATTTGTGACTTTCCATTTCACCTAGACAGAAATCTCTGTCGGTGAGAATATATCTAGTCGAAAAGTCACATCAATTTTGAGTTATTTCAGATACAGGTTAAGGTCACTGATTAGTATATGATTGATTGTTAATAGTTGGAAATGTGTTTAAATATTTTTTAAATAATTTAAATAATAGTTTTGGATGCGTCTCCATTTTGTATTGGTTTCATTAACATCTACTGGCAACATTAGGATAAATGTTCAACTAAATTGACAGTCTTTCCCAGCTGGTCATAACACAATGTCTAAACTCTGTATTCATTCTTGGTTCCTCAGTACCAGTGGTTGCTTACAAGTCTACTGCAACCCTCTGTGCTATGGGTGTTACAGGTGCCATAAAATGAACTGATCTTAAAATAACCTAAATCACCACTAAAACAAAATAAGTAAAAAACATAAAATCTTAAAATGTCAAAACAAATTTGTTAAAAATTTGAGTATTCTTGTTTTAAAAACAATAATTCATTGTTGTATATATTCACTTTTTATTTCACTTGTGAGTTTTCTACATCAATAACTGAAAATTTAACTCGCTCCCTGCTGGAGGCAACCATAGATGCCCTAAAGAGCAGTGTCTGTGTCTAATCCAGCAAGAAGAGAGTTAATAAAACCATTGTTGGAACAAAACCAGCGTTCTATTGATGGCTAGACCTATTACAATGTTTTGACTGTGAAGACACTACAGTAAGGCAAGGTCTGGGTGTAGGCTTACAAAGTTACCATCATCCACACAAGCGGCAACGTATACGGCAGTGTACAGCGGCAGTGTACACTCCTGTTACCAGCAGACTGCACCAAAGATAACATGTCATCTCCCAGTCCAATAATCAACACAAAAACATCGGTTTTGGAGCTAACACAGAAATGCCAATTTCAACTTGTGATTTTTTTCTCTCAGGATTTAAAGGATTTTACAGAAACAGAACCAATTAGAAACGCAAGAAGTGAAACTACAACTACATATCAAATACAACTTTATTCAAAAAGCTTGAAAAAATATTCCCGTCGCTAAATAATTATAAATAATTTAAGTTAGCACTTTATTTACACATATTGTGAAGTGTTTATCAGTGAGTAATAAAACTACATATCATATACAACTTTATCCAGACAGCGTAAAAACCCCATTCCCATCGCTAAATAATTATAAATAATTGAACTCAACACGTTATTTACACACATTGTGGAGGGTTCATCAGTGGGTAATACAACTAGATATCAAATACAACTTTATCCAGGCGGTTTAAACAAATACTTCTCTAAATCTCTAAATAATTATGAATAATTTAAGTTAACAAGTTATTTACACACATTGCATAGTGTTTATCACTGGTTAATACACGTTGCATTTCTTCATGGCTTTGTACACTCTGACTGTCCTGCACGAGCTTGACCAACATTCAATAATCCTAGATACTCTGGATTTAACAACTATCTACTGATCGATTTCCACAAGAACCCCAAACGCACAATTCAAACAGACAAATTGAATAAATGATTTAGAACCACTCAGTTCAATGTATTTTTCAAATCCCATTCTCTACCCTCCCATACCCACCTACCGGTAATTTAACACATTCATAGATGAATTAAATATTTAAAGTTATGTCATCTTGATAAATCTAGAGATCAGCTAGTGACAGGTTTTAATGGTATCTCTGACAAATTCATAAATATTTCTATAGCAAGTCTGTTTACAATTGATCATATTTCACAGGGAAGGAGAATATGTCATTAAATGTTGTTAAGAAACCCACATCGGCAGCCCCAAAAGCATAAGCATTAAGTCTCGTACTCTTCTCATCATTGCCAATATTCACGCCATCTTCCTTTCTAAGTTTTAGATCAAAGCAGAACATTAATGGTTGTAAATTAATTATAAAGTTATGAGAGAGAAAAAAAATACAGTACAATTCCAGATATGATTAAGTTTGCACTTGAAAAGTTTTGATTTCAGTTCTTAATTCTAACTTCAAAGATAATCTATTGTTGTCAATGTGAAGAGTTCACAGGAGACAGCTGAGTAGAATAGCCGTGTTCACAGTTGGACTTCTAAGCTAACAACAGTGTTCATCCTGGAAAAGATAAAAACTGACTCGAAGAATTGTCAACTTGAGTATTATCATTGTCGCCATCCTTCATTCAAGGGGCTCCATGAATCTTCGAGCAGTTCCATCCCAACGCCACATAATTATAACAAAACTAAATATCAATACTTTCAGAAAAGATTTCGTCTCACTAGTGAATCGAGCTACATTTCTTACAAATCATTAAAAAAATGGCTAAATTACCACCAAAAAAAGAAATGGCTAACCATGATCATAGAATGAATCAATTATGAAATGAAATTTACATTTATACTCAATAGAGACCGACCAAATTAGTACAACTTCCTAAGCACAAAAATATCTTGTGTTGATTAGGGCAATAATAAAGCTATTCTGGTGTTATATCAAGTGATATACTTTTCTTACGGTCATTTCAATATTTGTGGACAATCAATAAAGACTTCAACTGGTGGCCATATTGCAACAATTGACCTCTGACACAATGCCGCTTTCTGCATGTAAATATCCTTTCAACTGTGGGAACTCTCCTGCTAATGGGAGGCATGAAAAGCCTAATTCGCATGGCGGCCGATATTAGGATGATCCATCTCGGTGCCATTGCTATAGGAACTGATCCCATTTCCTGGCGCCTGCAATGGGCCCAGTCCAGAGTGTCAGCCATGACGTGTACAAATCACGTTCAAATTGTCATTAGCGCCGAGATTCCTCTGCCCTGTGCAACTGCCTGGGTGTCGGAGCTTTCGATAATGATGAGGCGCCATTGTACATATCTCACCCACCGACAGGATCAGACACTTGCCGTGTTTGTAAACAGTCGCTAAACTGACAGCGGACGTCGGTCAATTATGACAGAATTTGGTGCAGGGGTTTGAGAATTGAACGGGACACAATGACCCTTCATTAAAAACATTATTACCCCTGTAATGTGGACTAACCTCTTTCGGGTTTCAAGACGCTGCGAGTTTTCATGCCGGCAAATGGAATGCCGCATTATCTCTATGGATTAACTATCACCATAGACATGAGGCAATTTGAATACAAACTGTTCCTCGTAAGACCAGTTGGCAAGCAGTCACTTTAAAGGAACTAGTGTGATACATACGGTAAATGAGCCCAGACAGCGTGTACTGCACCGGGTCAATAGGATACGACAGTTGTATGACAGTTGTATGCTATGTTAGGCCAATTGGTCAGGGAACAAATACTACATATTAGACCAATGGGCCAAGATACATACATGTTCTATATTAGTCCAATTGGCTATGACAATTGTATGCGATATTAGACTAATAGATCAAGACATGTATGTTATATATGTAATATTGGGAAACGAGTCATACTAGTATTATGGCAGCAATTGTCAAGCTGACATTTTCATTATGGCAAATACAAATTAAACATAAGAAGAAACAGGTATTAAAGTTTTCATACTCAAATATAATTTAATTTCCAACAAAATCACTTGTAATAGTAAAAACAGAAATGATAAACTTCTTGACGAACAATTGTACAGTAGTATAATATAATTTATTGGGCATTGTCTGTACCTGAAATTTAAAAATAAAATTGAGAAATAACGTCAAAGACATAATAATACTTGATGGTTCCCAAACTGGAACAGCTGGAAATCACTTGCTATTTACTTATATATGATTTGACATAGCTCTTCAATAACACAATAACAGATTCATCCTGGCCACTGGCAAAGTGGATTATGTACACCTCCATATGCTTCAGATCAATACAGTACTTATTATTATCTAGATGAAGATTTGCTGCTGTTTTCCAATGATATATAAATCAATGAACTATTATTCGTGAGCAATACTTACCAGTGGGTACGTTCTCCTACTGCATGGTTAAAGCTATGGTTAAACTGAAATGCTATAAATCTTAACTTTAACCTTTTCAATCCTTGACTATTCACAATCAAGCTCCAATTGGGCATGCAATTTACAACATGCAATTTACATTGCAAACCTACATAATCTTTTGTTCTGAATAACATTTTTTCAAAAGTTTATTTCACAAATATATCTGGATTCAAGCATAAAATTGTCACCCATATTCAAGGATAATAATGATATCCAGACTATGGAGCAGCAGTGTTATCCAGAAAATGGGATAGCAATGATATCCAAAATCAATGATAAAACCAATATTCAGAATCAAGGGTAACAATGATATCCATACTTAAGCATTACCATGATATCTAGAATCAATATTAATATTATTAATAGACTATAACAATGATATCCAGACTTGAGGTTAACAATGATACCATGATATCTAGAATCAAGAGTAATAGACTATAACAATGATATCCAGACTCAATAGTAACCATGATATCCAGACTTGAGGGTAACAATGATATCATGATATCCAGATCCAAGGGTAACAATGATATCCAACCTGGGGCAGCTATAGTTTCAAAGCCAACTGATCTAGAGCTACAACAACAAGCGACAATTTGCAGTGCATTAGAAATTCATGATTGAATCAGAATTATGAGATAAATACTCTTGCTAAACTAATAATCAAAGATGGTGGATGCAGGTGGAAGGGGGAAAAGAACAGCACAACCATTTCATCTCCAAATCCTTTTACTAAAGAGATTTGCGCAATTTTCAGAAAAAAAAGACGATCGATACATGGAGTTTTCAAAAGTACATGACCTTTCCGTTACCGAGGAGGAATATTGGAAGAGAATAACCGAAGAAAATGGTTAGTACACAAATAACACTGTTGTTCCAGAGAGTTGTCAGCTGAGAATAGCTCAATGCCTGTTTTCATGATGCTTAAAGAGTTTATGAGAATTCCTTCCATGTTATTTACATAACTGCAAGATGTCACAGATGCCCTGCTTGGAAAGTAATTGTTATGATGTAGGTAAAAATGTCTGCCAAGTTTGTAAGCAGCTTCTTTGAATGTTCAAGCCAAGAAGAAATTTCAGTGAAACACAAAGCATGGTAAATATGCATGTACACACAATTGTATGTATATCGTTCACTTTACTTTTAGGAGCAGCCGGAAAAGTACTGAAATCATAATTTCAAATTGTGCTACAAAAATATTATTTCTTAAATAATGATTAAATTATTATGGGTTTCCATCCCATTATAATCGTTGTTTAAACTTCTGCTGCAAAAATATTATTTATATAATAATCACAAAGTTATTACAGGTTTTCACCCCACTATAACCAGCTTTAGTGTATCTGAATCTGACCATGTGCTTGTTCTGGAGAAGAAGTAGGGTCATCAGTGTCGATACTAATGGACATCTTTCATAACACTACGTTTGTCCTTATGACCGAGTGAGCTACAAACCATAATGGTGTCACACTCAAGTGTCATCTCAATCTCACACTGACTACCACATGCATCTTCTCAAGCTCCGACAATAACAGCAAACTACTGATTACAATCTACACAGCAGCATTCCCTCCCAAATTCAGGATGTTTCTTAAGGAAGATTTCGATCCATTCCACACCTCCGGGTGACCAAACATATTTCTGTCCTTGCATACCAAGAGGAAGGATCATGCCGCTCACTGTCATTACATAATGGCAGTCGAAGACATCAAAGAAAGCTGTTTCCATTCGTGTCCCTTGAAGAGCTCTCTTGTCATAAAGGAATGTTCTAATCTGAAGATGGAAGAGAGTGATTCTCCTCTACACAGAAAAACATTAACCGATGATATTCCTTCTGATCCCCGCAGGAGCTGGGATAAGTCCGTCCGGCCCCCATATTTTCCATTTCAATTAATAAGGACATTGTTTGTGATTGTCACTCAACCTTCTTGCTGATGGAGTATAAACCGTTCCCTATTTGACTAATCCCGATCCCTAGTGAACTAATCCTGATCGCTACTCCACCTTCAATTGACTCCATCAGGAAAGTCTCTGAAACCATTAATGTTGACCACAGATCGATAAAATACTTTTTCACAGGTAATTAAGGTGAACATTTCATTCTATTTACAACAATGTTGCATTCAAGAACACTTCTGTAACACAAATAGTTGAGATTTGAGTGGGCGGGGAGAAATGGAAGAATAATGGAAAAGTAAAAAAAAACATTAATTTATTACTGGGTAGTTTATTCCAGTAGGGTTCTTAATGTGTCAAGTACAGTATCTGCATTTTTCTTTTACAAATTCATTCTTGATGGTCCCATTGAACTTTATTTCCCACAATCTTTTTATTGCATTTTGTTTTATCACGAAACCAAAGGCATTGATATTCTTGACACTATCCTCATTACCAATACCGATCTTGACTACATTCCCTTTAACGTTAATCCCCGATGTTGAGATGTCCTCCCGATGTTGAGATGTCCGCCCGTCTAGACCAGACTCCTTCAGACCATGTTCACAACAACCGTGTAATCTACCCACAATTCCAGAGTCTCGCAGGGGTTGAAAAGACGACTCTCTCGGAGCAGACGAGGCGGCCGGACAACAATGATAGCCGACTGAAAGCCAGTCATTCTTGTCTTCAAGAACAAGCTCTTGATCAGCGCATAGATAGTTACCTCTGCTGTAACTACGAGTGCCGCCAGAATAGCCCGCGCGCGATGACATTCCAATGGTTGAATCAGAAAAGGAGGCTTCTGAATCCAGACCTATCTCAAAACTTAAGTGTCCAATTAATCTGTCCCAAGTTGTTGACCATTTCAGCAAGTGCTAATCAAAGCTTAACTTAAGCTAAAAGGTCAGTGCTATCTGTGAGGAACGTTCGCGAGATATTCCTGTTTAAGACGTCGACAGAAATTGCTGGCAAATAGATACCTGGATGGAGAAGTGGTCATTATTGGGACTATTTCTGACAATGTTCTCTGTAATTTATACTTCACCCTCAGGGAGAAACACTAAATCTGTTCAGAACTGGGGACTTTTATTTCCAGCTCATGTGAACTTGCTGTAAAGACAAATTAGCCATTTCACATTACATGAGTGATTTGAGGAAAACAACTGTGTGTCGGATAGTTTGAGATCACGAATCCAGATGATGTAATCGCTTTTACTTTTCAGACAAATGCTGCAAATCAATAATTAGGTACATGAACATGGCATTAGTTGCTCGAATTAGAACTGGCTTGGACACTCTACATTCACTGCATTGGCATGTATGTCACATGTGGAAAGTTCTTATCCAATGAGACTAGAAGGACATGGCTTAGTTTCAGGGAAACTCTACATGCAGCTCTCTAGGCTCATCTACATTATCAAATTTTATTTGTCAAATTCCACTTTGTCAAATAAAAATTGATATCATAGCTGAGCCTTCATATATACTCTGAGACTCATATTGGTGTCGTATTGCAGAAATCAAGTACGTCATGAACGTTAGGTAAGTTCCTGTCATCACATTCTACAGATGGGTGAAGATATGGCATCAATGTAGCCAAGTCACAATCAGGACACTCTAAGGATGTTCTAAGGATCCTCTCCAGTACATGTACTAAGGATCCTCTCCAGTACATGTTCTAAGGATCCTCTCCAGTACATGTTCTAAGGATCCTCAAAGAGGATCCAGTACATGTTCTAAGGATCCTCTCCAGTACATGTTCTAAGGTGCTACTTTAACTAACTTTAACCTCTGAAGAAAAAGTTTTTTAAATATATTTATTATTTCTTCACAGTAATATTCTTTTTTACATTTTTGGAATAAATGTTCTCTGCAATTCAAAAGACTGAAATATTGACTAGTCAAGGAAATTGTATTTAAAGATAAGAAATAACACTTTTAGATTGAGTAGAGTACTACTTACATCCATGATACAAAATCCTATCATCATTCTGAGCAGCCGTGATGAATAAATGATAGCTCGGCCGAAAGTTTAGTCCTCAAGAGCATAAATTGGATAATATAAACATTGTGTAAAACTTGTTCCATGACTAAAATATCTTGAATCCAATCCAATTACAATAGCAGTTCGTTAAGATTCACAGAAACCTGCCAAGAGAAAGAAATCCAATTGCAGACTTTTGACATCTGTGCGAAAAAAAAGATGGCACACTTTTCATGTGTGTCGTTTGATGACAGTTAATCTTATGACTACTGAAGGGAAACAAATTAGAGATACGTCCATTAAATAAAACAATATCAATCTGATATTAAATTTACAATATTCATAGATACTGATTATCAATCTTCATATTAAATTTAATGAATATATAACCTCAAAAAAAGTAATATTACAAAGAGCCTTAAAAAAAAAAAATATTACAAACATTGGTCGATTAAAAGAACTTTTTTTAAAATAAATGTAGCAATACAATTAGCGATACAGATATCAATATCTAGTATCCTCTATAACATGTTTGTTATTAAAATAGAGCTGTGCATACATGGCCTACTGTACATAACATGTAATTGAGTGCAATCGTACTGGAGCAGTTAATTTGCTAGTGTAGTAAGATCCAATTAGGTATTGTAAGATCCGCGTTGATAGGAACTCTCACAGACTTCATAATGTAATATAATGAACGATTCTCATCATTCCTCAGGCGATCGTGGTGCTATTGGCCATGGTCGGCACACACGTACTCCCGGAGTGTTTACACACACTGGTACGAGTTTGTTTTATCAAACAAATCCTATTCGTTGTCCAGCAATCTTTCATTAATTAAAGAAAAATCAATCTATCGAAAAAAAATGGTTACACAAATTCCCATCGTTGATCTGCACAATTAAACATGGAGACATGTCTAGTCTGTGACTGTGACAGTGTCTGTGACAGTGACTCTCAGTAACGGCAGTCACAGTAGACCCTCCTCCTTGTCACTGGTGATTGACGGAATTGGTCTAACAATTGCTTGGACATAACGAATGCACCAATTTGTGGAGAAAATCTGTGTCTCGTTATTCTTTGGGATGTGTTCACCGCGAACATGTCAAGTTGATGTCTCTGATCGCTGTCACAGTGGATGTTTTTTTTG
This sequence comes from Lepetodrilus galriftensis, assembly GCA_032361785.1. NCBI lineage: Eukaryota > Metazoa > Mollusca > Gastropoda > Lepetellida > Lepetodrilidae > Lepetodrilus > Lepetodrilus galriftensis. The sequence continues at coordinate 3,317 of JAUTBZ010183095.1, read as the reverse complement.
GTCTGCTGTTACACGGCTAATGTAACAAGATCAGACCCCATCATGGCTAAATGAACAAGAAATCACGGAACGTCGCTTCAATAACGGCAAGATCAACTGTTGACTAAATCAGCAGACATGCAACTCACTTAAAACAATATGATAAGGAAACATCTGTTAAAATTTGTAATCATAAATTATATATGTTCTTTATTTAATAATAATCCTGTTTTTAATTTCTCTGATAGGGATAGTGATGGCATAGTGATGGTATATTGATGGTATAGTGATGGTATAGTGATGATATATTGATGACCATAGTTAGTATAGTTAGTGATGGTAGTGATGGTATAGGGGTAGACACTTGAACAGCAGCAATCAATCTTCTCCAATTCCCAATTCTTAATAGCAATGCACTGAACATGATTTGTGGGTTTGTGTAGTATGCATGTTTCTTGTAGGAAGTCATATTATATTGCAGTGTCTTGTCTGAAGGGGGAAAAGCAAAGCAGACAGGTGGCAAGCAATGCTGCTCTCTATGTCTCGGTGAATGCCAGACAGAATTCTCAGCAGTACTATGAGTGGGAGACAACTAATTCTCAATGACACAGTGAGTTCAAGACAGAATTAGTTCTTGACGACAGTGATTTCAAGACAGAATTAGTTCTTGGTGACACAGTGATTTCAAGACAGAACTAATTCTCAGTGACACAGTGAGTTAAAAAGAATTGGTTCTTGGTGGCACAATGAATGCAAGACAGAATTAGTTCTTGGTGGCACAATGAATGCAAGACAGAATTAGTTCTTGGTGACAGTGATTTCAAGACAGAACTAAATCTCAATGACACAGGATGTGCAAGGCTGAACTAATTTTCAGTGACAATGAATGCAAGATGTAATATGTTCTTGCTGACAGTTGCATACAAAGGACCAATATTCATGGGAAGACACATGACACGACTCCTGATGAATTACACACCATAATCATAGAGTGCATGATGACATGATGACATGATGACATCATCAATGACTTCACGCATGCAGGACTTTTGTCATCACCTGTGCACTAATCGTGCATTCTAGAGGATTAGCACCACCTAATCCCCTGCAATGATCTCCTCATCAGATCCCGGACCTCATCTGGACCCCCAATTACTGGACCCACTGGGCCTACAAGCTTCCAATTAGGGCCCACACTTGGTGATAATACCAGTGGTAGATACCCCCCTAGTTGTATCTGATCGTAATTCAGTTATTGGAAAATCTCATAATGGTTACCTATAGCTGTTGCATTGTGATGGAAATTTATTAAAATAGAATTACGTGACATTTTCGCTGCACAATAAGGCCCCTCTGTTGTTCAGGATGAAAATAAATCAATAACATATTACCGTATCATATTCGAGATTAATCAACGTATAAATATTAAGGAAATAACACTGCAATAAATGGAAAACAAACTTTAGGATTTGGTAGTATATTGAAGATAAAGATTAATAAAATTACTATTGGCGGTCATAATATACTCCACAAAATAAAGTAAGGACCAGCAGACATTTTGTTGGGAAACTTTCTACCAAATATCTAAACTTGTCTTGAGGAATCTGGTGCCATTCTTCTTCCAATGTGTCTGCGAGTTCTTGAAGAGTACTTGGAGCCAGTAGAAATTTGGAAATTCTTCCTTGTTAAAATAATATAAAGCTATGTTAACTTGTTAAAAGAAAAAGGATATTGGCCCTTAATTAATTTTGTTGAGTACATTTCCTAATCTAAGTTCAAAGTATACAATCCATAAAGATGGGATGTAACCATTAAACATCTTCATTGAATGCATACAAATTAATAAATTAATTTGTATTAATGTTGCCATATCCTAAAATTCAAAGAAAAGTAGTGTAATGCAAGGCTGAAACAAATAAAATGCAAACTGTCAACAGATGCATCTTGAGTGATACCTAGTCAACACTCGTTGCAAATGGGTGAAAGATTCCCGCAGCAACACTAAACTCCATATTCACTCACTCACTCACCTATTCAACATAATAAAGATATTATTTAAATCATAAAAACACACTACACAAACATTGACATATAAAACATCATGAAATTATATGTATTATTTTACTCATTGTCATAAAGAAATGTTATGTATAATATAAAATTGTGTCATAGAATCTCTGAATGCTCTACATGGAAACCTTTAATGTCCATGAAGACAGAAAAAGTGTTCATGCTATTGGTTTGTATGCTTTAGATCTTGTAAAACATAAAACACTGGATTGCAACCACACAAAAAGATTTCATTTAATACGATGTATCCTTGAAAATTGTCAAATTTCTCAGTTCATGCCTTCAAACGATTTCTCAATATCTCAACAGGAGATAAAACTGCCAGAATTGATGTAGCATACACAATTATCATAAACTCAATTGAGAAAACAAAAGGAGGAGTTTAAGAAGTTTATAACCCAATAAATCAGGAGGCAATTCAGTTGGCTTTGATGTAGTTCTGGTGTGGGACTTCTTGCATTGCATCCAATACGGACCCATTCCTACCATTGCGGAGTTCCAGGAACAGATATGCTGGTCCAAATACTCTCTCTCCTCTCTCACTCACTCACTCACTCACACTCACACACGCACACACATACTTACACACACTCACTCACTCACATTCTCACACACACACACACACACTCACTGCAGGCTACATTTATCATAAAAACCTCCTGGATGAAATTTGTTTGACTGATTAAAGTTGCCACTCATAAATACAAATAACTCGCACCTGGTGAAATATGATTGGATGCATTGATTACCTTCCCCTGCCATGGTGTTTGACGAAATTGTAGGACTATGGACACTTCTGCATGCATGTATTTAATCATTCTAAACATAGCTTTACATCGGGCTCCACTCCCAAGGGAGTCAGACCATCTCTGACCAATATTGATATTAATATGAAATTTATTGTTATTAAATAATGTGGTCTCCCTGGCAATTTGGTTATTCATTTGTAGTGATAGTATTTGTATCAATACTGCATGTGTGTGGCACAACATTAAAGAACTATCTTTCGCTCTCCTGTATCAATAGGGTGCTTGATTTGTCAGAAAGCGGCCAGCCACTTTGAAAGATGCACGCACATGTCACATGACAGCGAGAGTACAAATCAAGCAACACAGCTCACTTTCGGCCAGCTGAAATGCACTGGTCATCAGATACTGACAAAAGCGGTGCAAGTCGGCGAGAAATTGGCTGGGTAGCTTGTAACTAAAGCAATTCAGCCACTGGTCTAAGTCCCTTAAACAGCACACACCCAACCAAGTGGCTTTGCC